>CAJNDT010000521.1:0-45000 GCA_905221615.1 Symbiodinium sp. CCMP2592
TTTTAGGGAAGCTGAGACGAAGGTATCCTGGCAATCGCTGCTACTACAATCATCGAAACCAACAGAAGTACATTTCCCCAGACTGTCTCGAAGCAACACGTCCCTGGCCAGGACTTAAACGCACTTCAAGTATCGCACTTCAAGTATCTTCAAGTTATGGATTAGAAAGTTCACAGATATCTCTCCAAGCTGCCCAGTGCGGGTCATGACACTGCTGCGCGTTGGTGCCTTGCAGCTCACTAGATTGAAGCCGATGAACTTTCAACCCTAAACCCTAGAACACACAACCTTAAACCCTAAGCCTTTGACCTTTAAACCTAAACCCTAAAACCAAAGTCTTAAACCCTGAAGCTTAAATCCTAAACCCTAAACCTTCTACCGAGATTCTGCAACTTTCGGGCTTGAGCCACAAGTCCTGATCAATTGCCACTACGCTGTTACACTTACCTCTGCACCATTGCTATTGTTGCTGTGATTCGTATTGTTTATACCAGTACTACTATGAGAACTATGACTGCTATTGTTACCAATGTTACTATATACTTACTATGAGCCCCAGAGTAGGGTATAGTCAAAAATCTCTACGCCCTGAATTCAAGCGTGAACATATACTCGCACAGTCGGATTGCAACGTTTAGCATTTAGGGTCAGCGACATCGGAAGCACAACCATGAACTGGCACAAAACAATCCTAAGCCCTAAACCCTGATTAGGGTTTAATTAGGGTTTGGGGTTTGATTAGGGTTTAGGGTTTGGGGTTTAAACCCTAAACCTTATAATTGAACCCTAAACCCTAAAACTTCCTGAAACTCTCGGCTCCCAAGTTGTCGAGCGGCCACAAGGGCAGACAGCCGTGGCAGACACGCACGTCTCCCTGAAAGCACCCGGGAAGCCGTTGGTCCCATAGTCCTCGAATGACGGGCGAAAGACAGAAGCCTCAAACGTCCTAGTGCTCTTGTTTGGATCAAAGGGGAAAGGAGGGACCCTTACTGGGGACCCCTACCCTATAATGGGCTATATAATGGGTATATAATAGCTATATTAAGGGTATATACCTAGGGGTCCTTATTAGGGTCCCTCCTTTTACCCTTGGATTGGATAGTTCAAAGTTACTCTAAACCTGCGCCTCTGCAAACGTATGTCCTAGTGATCTTTAAATCAACGAATAAACACTTGCCAAGTCATCGTTGGGTGTCTCTTGCTTGAGGCATCGCACGAAAAAACAGCACGAGGCCCAACATAGGCTGCTACAAGGCCATATCTTGTAGACAGCAATCTCATATCTCTGGAGCTTTAGAACGGGCTTCATCGTGCTGTGCCAGGTAGCCATCTATAATCACACCTAGTCGAGACAATAGCACATTTTATTCATAATCGTATCCACACAGTCTCGTTTTCAGTACTACTACACCTCGCAGTCATATTGGCATGTGGCCTGTTTTGAGAGGATTTTGGCCATACAGGTGCTTAGGACCTTGTGGGTTTGTATCCCCAAACACGAACCCTATACCCGACACCCTTAATCCTATATCCCTAAACCCTAAGCCCTTAACCCTATATCCCTAAACCCCGAACCCTTACCCCTATATCCCTAAACCCTAGGCCCTTAAGTAACGATTATATGGCCATAGCCACCCAAGAAACCCTCAAGCATTCTTTTGCAACTTGGAGGCCCCTCTACCCGAAACCCGCTTTGAAGCTAAAACGTCAAACACCTCAAGGCCTCTTACGAAACCCTAAAGCCCCTGAAATCTTAGAAACTTATCTTATAAGACACCCTATAGAAGCCCAAATCCTAAACCTCTTATTCCGTCCGACCATCCCCTCAAAACCTCTTATTCCAGCCCCGGGACCAGGATGTAGCAGCGCTGCTCGTCGGACTTGCAACTGACCGGACAGGACTCGGCCGTCGGGAAGCAAACCTCGTTGTCGTACCTCGAAGTTTGTAGGGCTTAGGGTTTAGGGCTTACGGTGCACGGCATACGGATCCAGCGTGTAGAATTTTGGGGCTTCATGTGGTTTATAAGAGTTCATGGTTTACTGGACGAGCTAGAAGCGCTTTTGGGAAGGCTCTCGCCGGAAACGGAAACTTACGGGAAGCTCCGATATTAGCCCTGAACCCTAAACCCCTACAGACCCTACTCGAACCTGAAGGCCTTGAGTGTCTCGACTCAATTGCCCTACCTCCCCTGAACTCTAAAACCCTCGACCCTTCGACGACCGAAACCGCAACACGAAATCACCCAAAAGGGCCCAAACCCAAACCGTACCTCGGTAAGGGGCTTTGGGCCTCAGGTTTAAGGGTTTAGGATCTAGGTGAAATCTGGGCTGCCAAACCCGAAACCCTAAACCAGCAGCCTTGAACAATACTATTCGACCTGTTATCCAGTCTGTTCTCAATCAACACGTTAAACTCCTATGGAAAGAAAATGCACCAAAACAAGTGAACCAGATCTTAGGACTAAGCGAACAACCCTGCAAAACCGATATTCTCAAAGTTCTGTGGGGGCCTTGACAATTCGAATACAGGTTTTGGGGGTACATTGCAGTACAATGAGCTTGAGGAACCGTCAGGGATAGCACCAATTCGTCGCTATTCAGGCTGCCGGAGCACCGATACCCATAAGGCCCTGATTGTAAGCCCTAGACGTAAACTAAACCTTACTTTGCTGAGGCATCGACCCCCACTCATCCTTGGCTTCGGATGTGCCGCGGCTTAGGGTTTAGGGTTTCCGGGTCGAGGGTTGGTGAGGACACTATAGCCGAAGGGCCAAAAATGCCGAATGATTAATTTCAGGGGACACCGCTGTCCTGAGAGTCCAGGGTACCGCAAGACGCAATTTGGGACATTTCAAGGTGAAGGGTTTAGGAGGTTATGGTTTAGGTCCTTGGGATTGGGATGATAGTTGTGACCGTTAGTCCTTGGGAAGTATGTGTTAGGATTAGTAAGTACTTGGACACGTCCTCAAACCAACACCTCAAAACAGGATTGGAGGTACGGTATGCTCCACGAGTACCAGTTTCTGGGCCTATCCGAAGGTGATAGCGACAGAGCACGAGGAGCTCTTACTTGATTCCCTACATCAATAAGCTCTGTGGGTGGGAGGAGTCAGTCTGGGATCGGGATGAAGGGCGCAACTCTGATAAACCCTAAACCCCTAAGCCGCTTAGCCAAACGCCCTTCCCTTCTTGATCCTACGGCCTAGAGTTTCAGATCCGTTCCTCCGAAAACTATAAGGCCACAGAAGCCAGAAAAAGATTGATGTCGAAATGATTTCACCGGCAACATGTCGGCAGTATCACAAAATCTCAACGGGCACCCTAAACCCTAAACACTAAACCCTAAACCAGGGTTCAGGGCGCACGGTTCGGAGCCCTAAAGATCCCTTATAGGAACCCTTATAGATCCCTTTTAAGGAACCCTTATAGAACCCTTTTAAGGAACCCTATAGATCCCTTTTAAGGAACCCCTATAGATCCCTTTTAAGGAACCCCTATAGATCCCTGCCAAGAAACCTTCCACCTGCACATCTTGGCATTGGCGCCGCAAGGGCAAGTCCTGGCGGAAGAAGCGTGGCATATGCTTGTTAGGGTTTAGGGTTTAGGGTTTAGGGTTTAGGGTTTAGTTTGGGCTGCCATAACAACGATAGTAATGAAAACTGCAATGAGGAGAATATTAATAGCCTCTAGAATAGTAGAGGTAATTCTTCAGGCCCTCATATGGGTAGTTGTCAAATTTATGGCCCTGTTGGGGTACCCTAAATATTAGGTGCCGTATTATAATAAGGACCCAAAAAGGGACCCTAATATTGACAACCACCCACATGTGTGGGTTGCCATAACAACGATAGTAATAAAAACTGCAATAAGGAGAACATTCATAGTAATATTCGCAATAGTAATAGTAATAGTATATAATGGCACTAGCAGTACTCATCAGAGCAAAAGTACAGTAAGAGTAACAGTAGTAAGAAGAAGGACTGCCATAAGGGTTAATTTACATTTCGGATCTTTGTCTGCGCTCTTCAGGTCGTAAGTTGTTGGATCTTCGAGAAAAAGGCTTGAAGTGTAGGGCTTAGGTTTAGAGCAGCTTTTGGTTTAGGGACAAGTGACCAGGCTTCCCGCCTAAGTGGAAGCTGGGGTATACTTCTACCATGCTACCCAAAGGCCCCAAAGTAGTTCCTTTTTGGGGTTCATACATAGAACCCTATAAGGTAATCCCAAAAAGGAACTACTTTGGGGCCTCTGGGTAAGCCTCGACAGCATGAAAGTTCCGCTGAGGCGCTGCGAAACATTCTGGCAGCTCTCGTTCACGGGTGCATTCCAGTCTTGCTCGCCTGAGCTGCAGCGCGCACTCCCAAATCCGAACTCCGACCCCCGAGTTCAGGGGTTACGGTTGATGATTTCCTTTAAAGGGGTCTAGAAGGAAATGGTTCCTTGTTACAAATAGGGTTCCTAGGGTTCCTTTAAAGGGGTCTATAAGAGACCCAAGTTGATGGACTATGGTTGATGATATAAACCCTGCACTACCTTAAGGACCCTAAACTATGGGAACTATGGTCTATTCCTTATTATGGGTCATGCAGGATTTATATCATCAACAGTAGGGTTGGGGGGTTGAGGGTTCTGGGGGTCGGGACCCGGAAGATCGGGATATTCGGGATTCGGGTTAAGGAAGACTCGGTTTCGAAGGAGGTTTTGGTATATCTTGTGCTATGAAGAGCTACCGAAACTAGAAGGCATTCCCATGTCACCAGAGCGGGGCAACTTGTTCGGACCTGTGGTAAACGATCAGTTTGTGTCGTTGTCCCTAGATTGCTGTGGTTGTACTAGACCCGAAGCTCTGAAGCCCAAACTTCTTGAAGCTTTAGCCGTTTCGGGCGTGGGCTTCCCGACTATGGCAACTTATAGGATTCTATATATGAACCCCAAGACGGAACTACTTTGGTACCCTAAACCCTAAACCCTAAACCGCCCCAAGACGGAACTACTTTGGGGCCTTTGGGTTCATTGAGCTTGGTGCGGAGGGCGTGCGGTGGAGAGAATGCTCCCGTTCGGCTCACCGAGCTTCTTAATTACTTAGAGGATCATGGGACTTAGTAAGTAGGTTATAACTGGGGTTATAAGTCCCCTAAGTGGGGTTATCCTAATTATAACCTACTTATAACCTTACTTGCTAAGTCCCATGAGCCTTTAAGTACAAGCTTCGAGCCGTGGTATGAGGAATCCAAACACCTGGAGCAACAACGCCAAACCCCTAAACCCTAAACACCATCAACCATCTATCCACGCCAGCGCATGTATAGTATAGAAGGCTGGGGGTTGAAAAGTGTAGTTAAGGCTTGGGTGCTGAAACTTCCGGTGTTTGGTTTGGGCTGCTTTCACCAAAGAAACCAAACCCTAAATCCCTCAACAGTATTGCACAACCCCGAACCAAACTCTGAAAACCCATTTCTGCCATGGCGCCCTCCGGAGTGAATGAGATGGGGTAGCAGGTCTTCTCCTTCACGGGGTCGCAGACAAGCGGGCAGCCGTAAGCGGTCTCAGCGGCGAGTCGGCGAGACTCATAGAGTTCAGTGATGTTCAGGGTTTAGGGTGCCCTGTATTTAGGGTGCAGGATTTAGGGTTTACCCTGAATGCGAAGCCGTTTCACCACAACACGAAACACCTCCGTAAGACGCTACGCACCAAGCTGTGACTGCCTTAACAAAACAGCTTGGATGGGGCATTGGGGTCAAGGGCTTAGTAAATTTAGGGGTCACGAGCCCGCAATGCTTCTTGTTCTGCACACTGTCCCAAAGCAAAAGCCGACGACTTATTCATGTCGGAGAAGCAAGTATTTACACTCACAGTTCTCCAGAACTGTCTCTCGATCGCTCACAGTCTGAAAATACTGAAAACAGAAATAATTCTAGTAGTAGTAGTCGTCGTCGTGGTAGTGGTAGTGGTAGTGGTGGTGGTAGTGGTAGTGGTAGTGGTAGTGGTAGTGGTAGTGGTAGTGGTAGTGGTAGTGGTAGTGGTAGTGGTAGTGGTAGTGGTAGTGGTAGTGGTAGTGGTAGTGGTAGTGGTAGTGGTAGTGGTAGTGGTAGTGGTAGTGGTAGTGGTAGTGGTAGTGGTAGTGGTAGTGGTAGTGGTAGTGGTAGTAGTAGTAGTAGTAGTAGTAGTAGTAGTAGTAGTAGTAGTAGTAGTAGCTTAGTAGCAATAATGATACTCGCAACGATAATTTGTAGCGAGTGCGAGCGCCGGCGCTGGTGTTGGTGGTGTTGGTGGTGTTGTATGCCATCTGCCAACATTCCTCCATATGCCTACCATAGTTACCATAGTGCTTCCAGAACGGAAACTGACCCTATCGGAAAGGGTAAAAGGAGGGACCCCTAACAAGGACCCCTAGGTATATACCCATAATATAGCCATTATATAGCCCATCATAGGGTAGGGGTGTTCATTAAGGGTCCCTCCTTCTCCCCTTTGACTATCGGAAGATGCTCCGGCCAGGGCGCGGGGGTGCAGTACGAATAGCCGAAGAAAGGATCGTTGCATCGGACCTGCCCGAAGCCCCCCGGCTAAAGTCTGAGAGTTGAGTTGAGGGTTTGGGGTTGAGGGGTGTATATATGGTTTAAGGGTTTAGGGGTTTAGGGTTTAGGGTTGAGGGGGGCGTATATATGGTTTAAGGGTTTAGGGGTTTAGAGTTTGGGGTTGAGGGTTTAGGTGGTGAGGGTGGGTTTGGTTTAGGTGCCACGTTTGCAATGAAACTCTGAGCCTCAACATCTAAACACTAAAAGCTCAGTCCAAAAACCTAACGCCGTAAAAGCCCTAAATCCTGCCGGGCGTGGCGTCAGATCTCCTAGAACTTGAAAGCCAAAAGCCGAAACCCTCATGTCTATATCAACAACGCACGAACTTATTCTGGCTGTGACTGTCTCGTTCATGGTGATTGCTGCCAGCAGCCGAAGGTTATCATGTCATGTCTTGGATCTGAAGTTAACAGTTAGGGTTTAGCGTTCGGGGGATGTTCGCCAAGAACTTAGTGCAACCTGGCGGCAGCATTGTCCCCGCACGGGCAATCTTCTCCCCAGCCTGCGCCTCAGTTGTGTTTTGCAGTCTCGCGGGCGCAGACATTCGCAGCGGTTCTCTTTATAGCTGCTGCTGTGAATGCAACATCTTGTTGTATTGAGCAGCCACATCAGCCGCCCGGAAGGTGCTCTTTTTCGTTTTCATGGGACACAAACATCTACGCTGTCAAACCAGCAGTTGTGGGACGCCCAAGAAGCATTGAACCGGACGGAATGACACTGTTTGCACCATGCTGTACGATGGCGCACGAGCAGATTAGCAAACGCCACCCATTGGTTCTTGCCCGTGCCTTGATGCCCCTTGTCTTATTGTTGCGCATGAAACAGCAACCCGAGCTATTGAATTCCTGGTCCTAAACCCCACCTGCTGTTGTGAAGCTCCTCGCTCTGATTTCAGTATATGAGCATTAGGGCTCGCCCCCTCCCCATCTAGCCCCACGTGCAACAGTAAGCCTTACACGGTAGGGCATCCCAAGGCACAGCTTTCGGCACTGTCGATCCAATCGCCGTTGCTTGCATAATTGTCCTCGTGGTTGAATGTTTTGTATCTTGGGCCCTTGGGTTTGGGGCTGACTGTCTGCCGTCGGTTGGGGAGTAAAAGCCCAATTGTTTTGTTGCATGGAGCCGCAACATCTACTGATGCTGGTCCTTCTGAGTGGTTCAGGTGAAACAAAATCAACTCCATTCTACCTACTTTGGTAGTTTGGGCTGTGCCTTCTTACTAACATCATAGACACCGGGTCCCCGCTGGCCATAGTTGTACTTCTATTTGTAGGAGGCAAGTTCAACGCCACATTCCCTGAACATCCCGAGTCCTGCCCAAAGCACTTGAACACCCAGGGGTTCCAGACTTGGAATGGCGCCTAACCCCAGTGCCAGTATGTTGAAGTTCCGAAAATTAATTTTGGGAGCGATTATAAAAAGGATCCTACTAAGTTACTATGCAGGGTGCTATATTAGGGTCCCCTATTTTCGGAAACTCTCATGTTGAACCCTGCATGCTGGATCCTCTCGCATGCATGCTGTCTGACTTCGACTCAACAGACATCAAACAACTGGGTTCCTATGAAGTACCCTTAGTAGTATAGGGCCCCAAATTAGGGGATCTACTTTCTAGATGCTCCCGGCTGCGACCAAGACGCTGCCCAGCAGTATTGCTCAGTGCAGCTGACCGGGCAAGTCTCCTTCACTGCAGCATGGCGGTTTCAGGACAACGAGTGCCTGGGGCTTGAGGCCCTACGACTTGTGAAATGCGGGCATCTGGGGCAAGATCTTCGCTGGGGGCAGCACTTGCCACACTTTAAGCGTAAGGAGCATTCCTCTTTGAGCGTCGAAGCTGTCACAGGCTGTGGAAGCCTGCTGGACCTGAAGACACTCAAACTAACACAACCTGCGCCCAAAACATCCTCAGCCCTAGACACCAAGCAAACACCGACTGTAACCCCCCAAACCCAGTCAGCCGTCCGACAGAGACACGCAGTGTTCGTCAAAAGCACCGGGTGTGCCGCACCTGGGGGCGGCTGCGGACTAGGTTGCAGGCTTAGGGTTTTTATCATGAAGATGTACTTGGGCCATACACACACAGGGTATGTGTAGGCTTTTCTTGGATCCAGTACTGTAACCGTTTCGAATCACTTAAGCTAAAGCTAAGGATAGTTTCTGCCCGATTGAAGTGCAGCAAGACCTACGGCTTCGCCGCATTGGCTGTTAAGCTTGACGAAACCCTGGAAGGATACCGAAGCTCTGCTCGACCAGGCCACAAGCGGTTGGCAACCATCTCGGAAGAAGCACAGCGGTCTTGTTTTACCCTGGGGGTTAAATGTAACAATGCAGGGCACTGAGTACGTTGAAAATTGCTTCGGAATATATTATACTAGTATAGTTGTAATTAAGGCACCCTACGGAATTATTATACTAGTATAGCCGTACCCAAACCTTCCAAAATCCCTTGATTAAGGAATATACCTTAAATCATATTAGGGAACCTATTATAGTTTCAGGTATATTCCTTATTTGAGGGATTTTGGAAGGTCTGGGTAATTAAGGCACCCTACGGAATAGATTCCCGTCCCAACCTAAACATGCTCCTGCTGTAAATTGAGCTGCACGTCTTGAACAAACCCGAATCCCGAATCCTACGTAGGAGTTTCCGAAAATTAGGGGTACCTTATCATGGGGTCCTCATAATAGGGATCCTACTATTTAGGGTACTATATTGGGGTCCCCTATTTTCGGAAACTCCCACGTGCCCTAACATTCACTCACAACCATCAAACGCAACACTCTACACCGCAAAAGCTACAAACCCTAAACCCTAAACCCTAAACCCTAAACCCTAAACCCTAAAACCTAAACCCTAAACCCTAAACCCTAAACCCTAAACCCTAAACCCTAAACCCTAAACCCTAAAACCTAAACCCTAAACCCTAAACCCTAAACCCTAAACCCTAAACCCCTAAACCCTAAACCCTAAACCCTATACACCCTGGACCCTGGGCTCCAAAACCCCAAACTCTACTCACCTCTACTGCTGCATCTACACCCCTTAAGGGTCCAAAGTACCGATATAGTAGAATGTAGGGTTTCTATGTTAGGAATTACTAGTATGATTTGCGGAGGTATTCCCCATAACAGTGCATAGGACCCTTTGGGACAGTAGCATCCCGGCCGGACAGTCTGGTAGGACCCCAGGCCTTTTGGGCCCCCCAAAAGCACAGAAGCAAAACTTAGGATAAGGACATCCCATACAAACCCCCTTACAATGAAGTACCATCAAGTAGGGATATCCCCAAAAAATCTTAGGCTTATGTGCTTTTTGGGGTCCTTAACCCTAAACCCGAAACCCCAAACCAAAGAAACCCTGAGGCAGCAGCTTCTGCGCGGTGGTGTTGTCGCAGGTCACCGGGCACCACCAGTTGTTTGCCTCTCCGTTCAGGCAATAGTCCTGCCACAGCCTGCGGTTGGGCTTAGGGTTCAGGGTTTACGGTTTAGGGATGAGGGTTTGGGGTGAGGTCTTAAGGTTTAGGGATTATAGGGTTCAAGGCTTCAAATTTAGGGTCCCAGTTTCATAAGCCCTAAACCCGAACCTGCAGACCCTCAAACCCGAAAGCCTCGTTGGGCAGGGTGCGGGCTTTCATCATGCGGTGTGGGGGTGGGGGGGGGGAGGGGGGGGGTGGGGGTTCAGCTTCGGAGCTGAGGGTGATTCAAGCTCGAAGCATGAAAGAGACAACCTAGGGGCTACATACCTTGAACCACCTCAACATACTTTCTTGTAGGGTCCCAATCGGAATATATTTGTAGAACTTGATGTATAATACGAGTCGAACCCGTCCGGGAATGATCTCCAGACGCCACCAACGCCCCAGCACCTCAATGGCCTAAAGCCGTGGAATATGGCTATAAAACGAAAAGCAACTGCCGGGACCAGATGGCAACAGCAGAAACAGCTGACTTCACAGGATCCGGACATCATAAGTCACCTACATCAAGTGCTCCTTCGCGGCTTTGGGCCCGGCGCGAGCGTTTGCAATGAGTCAAGTTTACGGTCTAAGCTCTGCAATTATAGGAAAAGTTCTGGGAGTCGAGCTATCAGGGGCATCAGCAATTAGAATGGGGTTCTGTGTGAACTATCAAGAGTCATTCAGGGCATCATAATGAAGTATTCTGGGGTATTAGTGATTATGAACTATGAAGAGTCATTCGGGGCATCATAGTGAAGTATTTTGACCCGCATAGTCACTTTAGTCGTCGATGGCCTTGAACCCAGAGCTCTGAAACAACTGAAATCTAAGCATCCCCTCTGCGACCACAAATGTTTGGGACTACTTGGCGTATGTTTCAGGGCTCATCTTGCCATCCAGCTGCATGTAGCCGTTGCTATCGAAGGAGACCACCTCCCAACTCTTCCCGTCATTCAGGATTGTCTTTGTGGCGGGACGTCGACCGGTGAGGAAGCTGAAACAAGTCCAAACTCGGATGACTCAGGTGCTGGGGTTCCTGAATACAATCATCGTCATCATACTGCTGATGGACAAAATCCTGCATTACCCTTTCTAAGGAATATACCATAGTTCCCATAGTTTAGAGTCCTTAGGGTCATGCAGGATTTTGTCCATCAGCAGTGTCAATATAGGGACAGCTAAGGAACTAAAACAGAACAACGCGAAGCCCTAATGTAGGAGCCTTTAGGTTTCTGGGGCCCACTCTACTATACATATTCTAAAGGAACCCCCAAAACAGTATGGGTAGTTCGTTTAAGGCCCCTATAGTAGGAGATCATTCCCTTGTTCGTCGACTGTTGGATGGCCGGGAACCACAGGCAGCGCAGGCTGTCTCGACAGGTGAAACCTTCAGACTTTGACTAACTTTTCGTGGCATACACTGACGGTCTAAGCAAGAAGGATCCGTAGTCGTCCTGTGATGTGGCTGTACACAGCAGATGCCAAGGCTGACTGCTGCTTATGAGGAAAGCAAAGAGCACTCCCGCAATACATGCATAGATACATAGATACATACAGACATACATGTATGTATGGTGTGGTGTTGCCCCCTCTCCCCCCCACCCATGGTCATGGTCCCTTATACCCACACATTTCGATTCTCCCGGCCTAAACAACCCCTGTCGTCACCTGTGGTGCAGTGGTGGGTTTTGGGTTATTTAACCCCGCTTCTCCCACTCTGTAGTGTGGTGTGGTGCGGTTTGCCGTGGTGGTGGGTTGTGGGATTCAGGGTTAATGTTTACCCCCCTTCCCCCCTCCCTGTGGTCGGGTTTGCGGTTGAGGGTCAGAAGCTGAGCGCGGTGCAGACCGAAACCATGGCCCATCCAGGTGAGTGTCGCCCGTTTGGACACGCCACGAAGGTGCATAGTTTCAAACCCAAAGGATCCTCTGTACTGTTCTGGGGGATACTTCCCTAAGTCATAATAGTAATTCCTAATATGGAAACCCTACATTCTAGTATATCGGTACATGGGACCCTTTGGGAAAAGCCACAACACTCACGAAGATCGCGGTTCGGGGGCCATGCCTGTGACTGTTGGCACTTTTCAGACAACAGCGACGACCCTCACGAGGATTTCGGGTGTATACCATGGGGGACCATACCATGGGGGCTGGGGTCGGGGGGGGGGGGGGGGGGGGGGGCTACCATATTATATAACACGAAACACGGCACCATATATACACATACACACATAGATATATACATGTATACAATATATACACATATACATACATGTGTATATATATATATATATATATGTATATATATATATATATATATATATATATATATACATATACATATACATATATATATATATACACACATAAGTATATATATATATATTTATATATTAGTACACACATCCATATACATACACGCACGGAAACGGAGTGCCCGAAACCGAAGAAACACCGTCAACCATCCCAGGCGGCACCGAGCAGTACATCTCGTCGTGCGCACAGAAGACAGGGCAGCCCGAGGGGTACCACTCCTCAGCGAGGGTTTAGGGTTTAGGGGTTTTAAGGTTTTAGGGCTTAGGGGTTTGGGGTTTAAGGGTTTGCCAGCATCTCCCAAGTACCTTTTGATAGAGCCCTTATGGTCCTTAATAGTTGGTACTCAGGGTATAATCGAGGGTAGTTGGGGTGGGTGCCGGTGGGGCTTGGGGTTTAGGGGGTTGGGTTTAGGGTGTAGGGTGTAGGGTTTAGGGATTGGTCCTTAGGGTTTAGGCCATGTGCTGAAATAGTATTCCTTTAAGGGTACCATAAGGGTTCCTTTCAGGAATCCAGAAGGGTTCTATATGGGTTTGGGGTTTAGTACAATGACAATGGCGACCCAATGCGGTATAAGGGCCTGAATATATATAATCACACTGGCTTATAGTAGACTCCATAAAGTTGGAAACCGGATTACGGCCAAATAGTGCTGGGATTCCCTCTATATTACTCTTAAGGATTGAGGCTATGGGGTTTCCAACTTTTAGGCTTCTACTGTAGAATCGTTATGTTACCTGAGACAACTTTACAACAGGGCTAGACAGGTCTTCTTTCAGTTCAGACCCGCGAGTTACCTGGAGGCTACCATAAACGTGGAAACTTCGAAGCTGAACCTTGAAACGTGAGCTAAAAACAGCTAAACACTAAACCCCTAAACCCTAAACAAATGAGCCATAAATAAACCCTAAACCCTAAACCCTAAACAGCTAAGCCATAAACCCCTAAACCCTAAACAGCTAAACCATAAGCCCCTAAACCCTAAACCCGAAACGGTTGCTGCCATGGCCTCTTTGCCTTGCGCCTGTGTTAGCCGAGGAGCTGATGGGTAGCATTCAGCAAGGCCAGTGTCCTGCCACAAATAAGGAGTTCGACGATTTTTGAAAAGGCATGAGCAAAGCAACAAAAAGACAACTCTGTGTGTTCCGAAGACGCAGGAGTGCTCTGTTTGCGATTTTGCGAGGCTCGCCGGTATCGGCTGGGTAATAGGTGCACTTGTACCACATGGGCATTACCGGAGAGTCCGCTTTACATAGCCGAGTGAGCCCCTTTTTTGCTTCACAGTGCTGTCTTTTTGCGGGGGGGTGGTGGCACTCTCTTGAAACCTACGCACCATGAAACACACGATACATATAAACATAAACACACACGCACATCTATATACATATATATATATATATGGTACCACGGTTTATAGACATCATCATAAACATGAAGAAGGCATAGCGAATGAGCAACAAGCAAACGTCCCCTTCCCGGTCCGGATTGTTACAGCTGATCTCGTCCGACTCGCAGACGCAGCCAGAAGAGGTCGCACAAGACTCGTTTCCTGCACCGGCAGCCCAGATTGGCTTCCCCAATGGGTCCTATGTATAGTTATGGGGGATACTTCCCTAAGTCATAATGGTAATTCCTAATATGGAAACCCTACATTCTACTATATCGGTACATTGGACCCTTTGGGTTCGTCGGGACTTGAGGACGCTTGGCTTGCTCCCTGCTACGCCTAGTGACCTTTTGCTCTTGCTTCCAAAGTCCAAAGGTAGTGGTCATGTCGGCGACTAGACAATTCTCTTTCAGTCATCCAACACGACACAAAACAACACCATCATATCACATGGCATCGCCATCGTTGCTGAGTTACTGGAGGAGGGGAATGCTCTGCGCCTGCTTCCTCCACACCCCCGCCACAGACGCCGCTTCAGAGCCTCCACAGTCGAGAACCAGTCCTTTCAAGAATCAGTTCCTCAGCTGTTGATTCTAACTACCACGACGACCGCCGCCACTGCCATCACCACTAAAACCATCCTCACCATGTCCCCACTGCAAGGATTTGTTCGTCGTCGGCAACCCCGACTCAGACCCCTCCAACATTGCCACGACCACTGACACGAGTACCAGGCGCAGGGCAGTTTCTGCTGTGTAGGGCAGGGACATCCTCAACTGGGTCTAGGATTTGAGGTCTGGAGATTGCGAGGGCCTGTGAATTGGAAGCCTGAAACAGCAACCCCAAAAGCCAGACTCCGAAAAGCTTGTTGTCTGAGGCCTTGAGCTCGAAATGTGTTGAATCCCAAGCCCTTTAAAGCCTAATATATGTATATATATATATATAAACACTTATGCTTAGACTTATATTTATATACCCCTAAACCCTAGTCTAATTAGTAAGGCCCTTATACTATGCCTGCCTGAGCCGTAGTGGTAGCACGTGTCGAAGTTTCCGCAATCGACAGGGCCTCCGGTGATCTGGCTCCGCAACAGTTCGTTGCTACCCTAAGGCCCCTAAGTAGTTCCTTTTTGGGGTTCATATATAGAGTTCTATAAGGTAATCCCAAAAAGGAACTACTTTGGGGCCTCTGGGTAGGCCCACTTCTTGTATTTCAGTGCTTCCGGCGCTTGAACTGAAGCTTTCAAACTCTCTGGTTTAGGATGGATCAAGGTGTAGGGTTACCATGCGGGTACGTTAAGGGTTTCTTTACGCGTCCTGTCGTCTCATGCCCTCGATGGAGTTTTGCTGTCGGGTCGTCTTTTAGAGGCTTACAGGTTGCTTTTTCTGATTTTGAGGGTGATAGGTCTTGCTTCAACTCCTTAAACCCGAAACCAAAAAAGACAAGACCCTCTACCAAACGAGTGCCCGGAAGACTATCCGGATAAACAAACTCCATCAACTGGGGATGCCTCAGGGTACTGTCTAGGGTTTTGTATTAAATGCAATGACCTTTCTCCGCAGCGACAGGTCTCCATCTTCAGAGGATTGCACTAAGGTTAGGGTTTAGGGTTTAGGGTGTCGATTTAGGATTCCGGTTGTTTTTGAGCTCCTTTTTGATGCCTGCAATCCAGGTTTTGCTACATCAAGGCCCCATGGGCCAGGAGACCAGGCCAACTATACAGAATTCCGGGTTTAAGGTTTAGGCTTTTGAGGCGCAGGGCGTTGAGGCTTCAACTTCGGCTCCGTTCATTGAACCACCGGGAACTCCCAAAACGACTCTGGTTTAGGGGTCAGGGTCCCAAAGACCCCAAAGCAGTTCCTTTATTTGGGGCTCATATACAGAATCCTACAAAGTAATCCCAAAAAGGAACTACTATGTGGCCTCTGGGTACAGCCTCTAGGGGCTTAAAGTCTTAAAGTTTAAGCGGTGGCGCTTAGGGTCCAAGTCTAAGGCTCGGGTTAGGCACTGCGCCCTAAGCCCCAGCGACGGAGTCTCCGGGATTGGGGCGCAAAAAGGGAAGCCAAAGCCCTTGGCAGGAAGGGCTTAGGGTTTTGGGCTCTAAGGGGAACATCAACATTCCTACATAAGACCACCACTACTCCAAAAGGAGCCCTGACCCCCCACCAAAAGCTCCAAAACCCACAACCCTAAACCCCAATCGTCAACCCTGAACCCCCGAACCCCTAAACCCAAAACCCCACAACCCCCGAACCCTAATCCTCAACCCTGAACCCCCGAACCCCCGAACTACTAAACCCAAAACCCTAAACTCTCAACCCGACTTCACATCGAGATGCAGCTGCCGAAGATCGACTCGCAGTATGTGTAGCCATGGCCTCGTTCCGGGGGGGATTTCTTCTAAGTGCCGAGCCAGGCCCCCGGGAGGATCCAATAAGTAGATCTCTTAAAGGGGTTCAAATAAAATGCCCTGCAGAAGCTAGGGGCTGGGGTCCCAAATTGGGGGATCTACTTTTCAGATCCTCCCGGGGGTCTGGGGAACCCTGAGCCCTTAAGTTAAGGTTTACGGTTTAGGGTCTAGGGTTTTCAGGGTTTAGGTTTTCTCCCAGGGTTCAGGGTCCAGGGGTTTAACAACTCTAAACCCTAATCCCTGAGCCCTAAGCCCTGAATCCTTAAGCCAGCGTCGAAAGCTTCACGCTCCAAGTAGAGGGAGAGAATGACGGAGAGTGGGCAGAGCAGGATTCAAACAACAACATCAACCTGTGCTTAAAATCTACCTTAACCTACCACACCCTTCTTTTTTGGTAGGTTCCTGTAATAAACCCTAATATGACTTTATAGGGACCCTGCAAAAAAACTGTATAGGTTCCGGTGCCTTAAGGTATCTCCTCAAAACACTAGCCTTGCATCCTGTAAAGGCCCATGCCCCAGTAAACCCCCTGTACACCGAGACTGCTGTAGACCTTTTAACCCCAAAAGTATGTAGAATAAGAGCCGTCTGTAGGTTTTTGGCCATTATTTTGCCTACTTTGGGGGGTCTAGGTACACACCTCCAAGCACAGGAAAACCAGAAGAACACAGGAATTGGCAACCTGAAATCCCGACCGTCCACGTTGCCTGGAATAAAGAGGTTCGAGGGGGGGTTGGAAGCTGTTGGATGGTAAGGAATAAACTCTAAAACATGTATAAAGCCACCCTGGCACCAAAGAGCAAATCCCAAACGCCAAACTCTAAATCGCATGCAAACCCAAATTTTCAAAGTCGAAACCAAACCCTTCCGCCCGAAACCCTAATATGAAGCCTAAACCCAAAGAACAAGCCAAGTGGCTGGTGCACTGTCTTTCCCATTGTGCGTTGCACGGGCAGCCTCGCAGGAAGTGTCGGGCGTTTGAAGATGTCTCGGGGCCGAACCAAGGAGAATATGACAATAGAAAGTCTTCATAGCATGAAGCCGTTCTGGTCTTTATAAAGGGTGTTGCAGGGTTGTTCAGGGATCCATTATGGGGCTTCAATCATTGAACATAGCCCCTAGTCCTAAACCTTGACCTCTGAAACCCCTAAATCCTCTATATAAACCATCGCCATACTAGGGATAAGAAGGGCTTCCATGTAAAGGTCCAAATCTTCGGTGTAGGATTTTGGGTCTAAATTTCCGGTTGTCGAAGACGGCTGGACTCTTTGTGTTCGAGCTCAAGGCTTCGCTGAGGGCTTTTTGTTTTGAGGGGGGGGAGGGTTTAGGGTTTAGGGTTTAGGGTTTAGGGGCTCTTACAAAGGGGTGCCTTTCTTGGGTTACCCAGGGGTTTTTATACCACTATGTAGGGTTGCATGAATAGCAGGGAAGCTTTTTGGAACCACAGACGCTGGGCTGCCTGCAACAAGTCTGAGTTCGGGAGTGAAGCGGTGGCAGTCTTGGGAATGAGAATCATAGAGGAGACTTGAGGTTCGACTTCTGGTCATTCACGGTTTAGGGTTTAGGGTTTAGGGGATTCAGACATCGGTGCGTGTGAAGGGTTTAGGGTTTGGGGCACTGACTTTGTTTCTGATCTCCTGACAGAACACTGAAATTCCATGCTCACCGACATTCCTGCTGAAGTCTGAGCGCCCCTTACCGAGAAGATGAATACCACCACCCTAAAACAAGAGACAAACAACTTGCCCCAACCCATAAACTCATTACATAGCAAGCGGATTCCAGAAACCGTCGGCCACAACTCTGACTGAGTCTGCGCGCCGTCCGTGATGTTGGCGCAGGTCTCCGTCCAGTCAGTGTCGTAGAGGATGTTGCCATCAGACTGGGCACACGATTTGATTTTCTTTTAGACGTCCCTTTTCCGTTCGCCGAGGTCCAGAACCTCGACTCGACGATTTGGGGTTTAAGAATCAAGGTCTTATCTCCTGGTAGGAGACCTGATTGAAGAAACCCTGTAGAGCCCAAAATGAACAGAGCCACATTGGCCCCAAGGGTCCATGTAGCCGGATAGTGTATACTTGGACCCTCAAGCACGTGTATGAGAAGCCCGCTCAAACCTATATAAAAGTATTTACTAGACAAGTACGCGGACACTTGAGGCTTTAGGTTCAGGCCGCTGATAGTGAAGAAGTACACGGACACTTACGGCTCAGGCCCCTGATAGTGACCAGCCGATTTAAGAGAGCCCACCCAAAAGCGAAGCTAAGTGCAAAGCTTAAGACTTCAAAGGCCGTCTGGCACCCGACACCTGAGAGTTGCGGCACTCATTGAGAAAATCAGACGTCAAGCTGTATATAACTGTTTTGTTTTTTTTTTACGAGCCTTGCCCCAAGACTCCAGAATGTATCAAGGCATTAAACGGAACAAACACTGCAAAGTGGGGCATCAACAACACAAATTGGAGAATTCTCTCGGCTGTAGGCAAAGGACCAAAGCAGCTGGAATCGGTTTCGGTTTTTATGATCGACGAGAACAGTATACAAATGACTAACAGAAATAAGTAACAGGACAACACGACATCCCCAGGTTGGCTCCTGGCAGTCTGTAGGGTAGGCCGAAGCTTCAACATAACTCTCGTCCTGCACTCTACCTATGTAGGCTCATACCCTACCCCTTTTTTAAGGTACCTACTTTTCTATATAGGAGATCCTAACCATAAAATTAGGTACCCTAAAAAAGGGGTAGGGTATGACCCTCTAGGTAAAGTCCCAGCCGACATCTTGGTCAGTGCCGAGCATCGTCGTAGGGCGCGACCCAGCAAACCATCCTCACTTCCGGTTGGGCTTGCGATGCTCGGGCAGGGTTCAGGGTTTTTGCTTAAGGTTCGTGGTACCCATTGATCTTGAAATCCCAACCCTCTATCGAATCGGATTAAAAGCCTACCACCTGTAAAACCAACATGCACAGGCCTGTGCTTCAACCGACTTGTAATGTGTATTTGCCCACTTGTGAAAGATGTGCAGTAAAGCAGCAAGATGACAACTTACCACCGTGGACCCATGTGAAACCCTGCCACACCGACTACTTACAAACGACAGAACCACGGATGCAGGCATCGAGCTGGACTGCAGTCCCGCTGATAATTACAACTTTCCGGCATGGCCGGTGTATTAAACACGGGTCTAGATTCATAAGCTCAGTGCGAAAAGATGTTTGTGAACAAACCCCTGGAGTTTGCTGAAAAATGCAAACAAAATCCCCAACAAGACTGAGGAAACAAGGTGCGAATCTAAAGCTCAACCTTCCGGCTCTTCGGAACTACTGCTGATGGACAAAATCCTGCCTGACCCTAAGGACTCTAAACTATGCGAACTATGGTATATTCCTTATAAAGGGTAGTGCAGGATTTTGTCCATCAGCAGGATCAGCTGTCAGTACATCCACCAAGAAGGCCCGAGGAGTTGAGTGAGGAGCCTGGAACTGAGAACCCACTATAACGGTTTAGGGTTTAGGGTTTAGGGTATATGTCGCAAGCTGCCCCCACCCTGTAATAGTGACCATAAGGATTATATAGGATTATATTAGGGCCCTATTATATTCCTATTATACCACTAGTACAGGGTGGGGGCAGCTTCTAAACTATATGGGTGGTTCTCGAAATTATGGTCCCTTGTCGGGGAACCCTAAATAATAAGGACCCAAAAAGGAACCCTAATTTTGACAACCACCCATATAAACTCTCCACCAGCACAACTCCGGAGATGTGCTTGTCAAGAGGCTGATCTGTGGTGCAGTGCCTTGGGCAGGACACCCGGGCTCTGTATGAGGGTTCTGAAAAGGTTTTAGAAGGCCTCGATGTAGGTTTATATGTGGGCTGTTGTTCGAGGGTTGTTGAGGGCTCCCCTGCTGTTTTTGTCCATAGGCTCGGGTCATAGGGCTTGGAATGCACAGGCAAAGCTGCAAGAGGATTTCAGGCCACAACGTCTCCCTGAACCCTGGAAAACCTACTCATTCTGGTACATGATGCTGATAAAGGTAGCCTGAGCAGGGTCCAAACCGAAATCATGTGGTTAGTGAGTATGACCCTAAGCCCTGAACCCTTGCGTATAGCTTTTAAGCCTACTTACTACATCCCTCGGTCCTTCCCCTAAACCCTAAAGCCCTAAATCCTAAACCCTGCAAATAGGATTCAGGCAAGCTGCACAGGGCAAGACCCGTAAGCTTTGATCTGGCACCAAGTGCCCCAATTGTCGTGACCTGAAATGCTCGCGACCCTTAGGGTTCACGGCTGTGGTTCGGAGCTCTAAGGCTAATTAACTAGGCTGTTCAGAAACCCACGGGAAAATCACTATTACTTTTTTAGGCTTCTTTGTTTTATAATAGGAACCCAGAAACATGAAAGTAAAAAACTGTACCACTGAACAGCATGGTTAATCATGAAGCTTAGCTTATCTCATGGGTGCTGAAAGCAAGAATGAGGTTGTCTTGGTTGCATTCTGCAAATGAAATGCACCCGGAACAAAAACCTGAAAAGATTGCATGCCGAAGCTTGCTGTTACCTTGTCAGCCCGAGTGCATTCTCGGAGTCTCAGACAGCCTTACTAAACAGGCTTTGTCTTTCAAGTTGGGCTTTGGGACTGTCTTCACGGCAGCCCACTCAGCTTCACTCTGACACTCAGAACAGAGCAGCCTATCCAACTCTAGGGGTCTATAGGGTTCAGGAACAAACCCACACTCTCACGTCCTTCCTTACTTGCGCAGCCTCGACGACATCATGGCGCAGCAAAACCCGTGCCTGTAACTCCCGAAATCAACCTGGCAACCCAGCGGGCAGTGCATGCAAACACACAAGCTCACTCTCGCACCAGTCTGCATACTGTAAGGCAACTAATTCGAATTTGGGAATATGCAGGAACTACATTGACCCGACTAATTAAAAGACTTTCGTGGACAGACTAAGGGAAGGATAACAGGGAAATATCAGGAGGCAATCAAGGGTTTGGGACAAAGACCTGGCTGATTTGTGGGGGGAAGCTGGCTAGTTCTCTGAACCAGGGTCTCTTTGGGGTCCCCAAATAATTAGGGCACCCTAAAAACTAGGATGCCCAGTAACCTAGGAATACAAAGGGATCCCTTCTTTGTATTGGGTACCCTTATAAGGAACCTAGGACTACAAAAGGGAATAAGGGTACTACTCTGCATCCTAGACAAGGATGCCAAAAGGGACCCTACTGTAGAGGACTACGCACCTCATCTTCACAACTGGCAACTCAAGAAAACCCGAAACCCTGGGCCGTCGGACAGAGCTCCTCATGGTCTGGATGGCAGGGGCACGACCTTGGCTGTGTTGAACAAGTCTGGCTTCTAGCTCCACCCTGAACCTGGTAACTATCCCTAAACCCTGCTGTGGCCTCAAAGGGTTAAGGGTTTAGGGTTCTAGAAGATCCTTGAGAAGCCTAAGTAAAGGTCCACATTAGGGGCCCAGACTTCCAACCTTGAATCAAGGCTTTGGGCTTAAGGGTTCACGGTGACCTTATAAATCCTGAACCCCTGAAACCCCAAAACCCCAAACCCCGGGTTCTTAACGACCTGTTTCGCCTCTGTGACCGCGAGGGTGTGAAGAACCTGACCATGTAGCGTCGGGCTTCTTGGCTTGGGAGTTGCTATCCGCGAACCGATACCCAACAAGAAGCAAGCCCCAAAAAACTGAAGGGCTTAGAGGATTAGGGTTCACGTTCACGGTTTGGGGTTTGGGCTTCTGAACTTTTCGGCTAATAGGCTTCATGATTTCATTCATGAGGCGTTGCAGCAGATTCCTGCAAGAAACGAGCAGCTGCTGTCCCCTAAACACTGCACTCTAATCCCCAAACCCATATACACTACCCATAGGCTCCATAGTAGTTCCTTTTCGGGATTACCTTATAGGGTGCTATATATGAACCACAAAAAGGAACTACTATGGAGCCCTAGGGTATACACAAACCCTGAAATCATCGTTTTCGGAGCTTGGTCACTTCGTCCTTGCTCAAGCCTGCCAAACCCTTCCAAAACCTTCTACACTCTGCTGAACCCTAAAGCTACGGTTCAGGGTTTAGGGCTGAGGGCCATCAAGCTCTAAGAGACCCATAAACGGGCATCCCAAAGACGCACGGTCCGAGAACGCAATGAAGGCTCGGCTTGCTGAGGAAGTACAAGGAGGAAGTACAAGGAACTATCAGGGGTTACTTGCAGGACCGGTATACTGTAAGGGTTGCAGGAGGATGATGTTCTGATAGCTTAAAGGTACCAGTAGGGGGTCATTTTGAAGGTCTCTACAAGGGCACCGTAAGGGTTACTTACTATAAGGGGCAGGGGCATGGCAGCCGTGGTAGCAAAGAGACTGAGAGCCGCACTGGTCAATCGGGTGGCATGTCTGATTGTGGGCCAAATCCCAGTCAGGCAAGCCTCACAGTACTTTTTCATGTGGCATGTGTAAAGCTTCAAAGTGTCGGGTTTAGGGGCGGTTTAGGATAAACTACACGGGGTTCTTATTACAAGTCTCCGCGCAATGCAACCCCCAAACGTGCTCACCAGCTTCTCACCCAGCCCTACGTACACTCGCGTTGATAAGCCATAAGCCTGGAACCCTAAACCCCCGTGTACAGCCCGTCTACAGCCCATAGGAACAATCAAAGGAACACCTACAAAACCCCGAAACCCTATTCTCTAAAAGCAAATTCAGGGTTACTCATCCCATGAGCTCCAAGCCAAGCAGATACGTAACATCAGAAATGTCATAGGGTTCATAATTACATGGCCTCGAGTTTACGATGCGCAATAGTACGCGCAAGCAGGAAAGTCGCTGCAAGTATCCTCTACCAGCTCTATACCATGAAGAGCTAGGCCACATGTTTCAGTTTCCTTGATCCTCAACTTGAAAACCCCGGAAGGGCCTGGAGGAGGATTTTTGGTTTGGGGTTCAGGTCTCGGCGGCTTCAGGGCTTGCGCGGAGGATTTAGTTAGGGTTTAAGGGTTAAGGGTTTAGGGTTTAGGGTTTAGGATTTAGGGTTTAGGATTTAGGCTTGAGCTTGCTTGCAGGTTTTGGGGTGCCTGTACCAGTAAGGCCCCAAGAAGCATGGCAGTACCCTTACGACGAAACCGCACCGAAAAGGCCCCATAACAATTACCACGAATCGCCCCCTGAACAGTAAAGAAATCAGGAAGTCTCATCTCCAATGTGGAGGCCGGAATACTTTGAATAGGGTTTTGCGGTAGTACAGACCCCTATGCAATGGCTGGGCTTTTGCTGGGCGTGAGGCGCGCGGACGATGATGATTTGGGGTTGGGGGTTAGGGTTTGGGGACTTAATAGGTACAACTCAGAACAGAGTTTTGGAGCATGTAATTGATATAGAAAAGATCGCTATAAGGAAGCAAGGGAATAGCGAAACACTACTTCCTCAACCCCAGACTCAGTGACTCAGAACTTCCGTTGGACAGGTCTCCCCTTGTTCGCAGCTGCAGCCTCCCACTCACTTAAGGCTTAGGGGTTAGGGTGTTAGGGTTGAGCATATTGAAATCCTAGCTATCCAAACCAACCCTTTCACAAAATGAAATAACAGGTGGCACCCCAAACTCTAAACACAATGCCAGCCCTCCCCACTCCCCTCTGTAGCAGAGTCTACCAAGAGCGGCGCCATCAGATCCGAACGGTGTCATGTAGCAGTCCTGCGGAGGGAAAGGGGTGCCATGTTGCGACTGTATTGGCTGCAGGGTTCAGAGGTTTATTGTAAACTCCAAAAAGTTGGAAACCAAATAGCCCAAACCCCAAACCCTAAACCCTCAACCCCAAACCCTAAACCCTGAAGCCTAAAGCCTACTCGTACCCATAAGCCAGTAAGCTTCTGTCTGGAGAGCGGGGCTTCTAGGCCTGTCGGCAGAACATGATGGATTTGAGATCTCAAACTTAAGACTGAGGTTTCGGGATTCAGGGTTTAGGCTAACCCTATGGGTCCATGTACCCATGTAGCATATACTTCGGGCCCAATGTACCTATATAGAGAGTACTTTAATTCAAATGTATGTACTATATGGGTGGCTGTCAAAATTATGGTCCCCTTTGAGGTCCCCATCATAGTACGCTAGCATTTAAGGTATCCAAAAAGGGACCTTAATTTTGACAACTATCCAGATGAGTACATGGACCCCTCGGGTAAGGGTTTAGGGTCTAGTTCGGACTTAAGACTGAGGTTTCAAGACTCTTGAAGGGGGGTTTCTACAGCTCAGGCAGCTTTTCCTGCCTTCCCCTAGTTAGGGGAACCTCCCCTAAACCCTAAACCCTTAAACCCCGAAACCCCTGAACCTTAACCCCTACACCCTAAACCCCTAACCCTACACCCCAGACCCCGCATCCCAATTGAAACATTTCAAAAGTACCCCTAAACCATGCACCCTAAACCCTACACCCTAAACCCTGCCTACCCCAATTGAAACGAGAGTATCAGGGTCTCACTTGGCCTGCTCGTCGTCGGCGCAAGTGATGGGGCAGGTGTAGGACTTCGACTGGCACCAGCTGTAACCTGGCGCCCTACCTACAGTCTCCATTGTAGTCCTTTTTATAGTTGTTGTAAACCACTGCACACACGCACTGTTGTATATACCCGTCCAAGTGATAACAGCACGGCTTGTACCATTCGGTCACTACCTTTTTCCTGTTAGAGCACTTGTGCCACAATGCAGTACACACAACATGCTACTTCACACGTGCACAAATTACACCCCCCTCGCCGAAGCGTCAGTCTGAGGCGCAAACATGCACGGAAGCTTGGTGCTGTGTGGCCTGCCGTAAAGGCGGCTGGATTGTGGCTCGGGGCTCATAGGCTTTCTACTACCGTAAAGAGGAAGATACGGAAGCAGATTAATTCTTTTAGCGCGCAGTTTAAAGTCGCGACATGCATTATAAAATGGCGACGATCCAGCAAGCCTTGAATGATGGCGTGGATACGAGTCGCAAGACATGTGCAGCATGGGACGAATACATCATCCGCTGGAGCTGCTGACGAATCCCCTCGAGGTCCAAAGACCTGGTGTCGGAGTTGTCACAAAGTGACTGCCAGATGATGCAAGATGAAATTTTTCTGGTCTTAAGGAAATTCGGCCACCTCTAAGAGGGGCTGTATTTCGGAGTACCGGTTAACGTGACGGAACCACGAAATGTGGGTCAGGTACTTAGTACCATCCCCGGGAACCGGAGGAGCGCCCATAGGGGTGGGATCCTCGCTGGTAGCCGCGATCCCATCCCTGCTCCTGGTAGCGCTGCTGCTCTGCTCTACGTGCATCAGCTTTGGCTTGCGCGATGCGAGAGCGTTCAGCGTTGCGCTGTCGTTCCTCGTATGCACGGCGTGCAATTCCGACCTGTTCCGCGAATTTCTCACGGAGCCACTCAGTCCAGTCCTCAGCAGAGTAGCCGAGTCTTGGATCAACATAGAGTGCCTCTTCTGAGAAAGTAACAATCATCTTGACGATTTTGTGCTGGAGGAAAACATCTACGAATTTGCGCAAACTGTATGCCCCTCCCAGCCACATAATGCAAAATGGATCGTCACTCACTGCGGAGATCAGGCCTGCCCTAAGGGCGGCTGGATTGCAGTCGTGCAGGTAGAGCAAACGAGCGATCTCCTGGTTCCGTGGCCCTTCGGAGCTTCCACCATAGGTTCCGACAGCTAACTGTCGTTGCTCCTTTGAGCGGCCATGGTTCGGCAAGGCAGCATGCGTAAGCACGTCTTCGATGGCCAGGAACTCTCGATCGTACCCATTGCCGATGGAACTCATTGTGTAGTCCACATCGTTATCGAACCGGTGTACGATGCTTGTGTAGCCTCCCTTGGTAGCCATCTTGAGCTGCTGCCGGGCTTTGTCCAGCGCCTCTGCGTCGAGCGATGTCGTTCCCCGCTGTGTTGAAGAATCTCTGGTCATTTCATGAATGACCTCTTCTGGTGTAAGCTGGGAACGTGGCTTGCCCGCAGCGGCGGCGGCTGCCTCTTCAGCGAACCAACGAGCCGAACGCGCCTTCTTGCGTGCGTTCTGCTGAGAAGGTTTCACGATGTGCACGCCACAGCTCAAGCATATCATCTGTCCCACAAGGTGTTGAGTACCGCAGTGGGGACATGCCCTGTGGCGGCCGCCCGTAACGGGGGCTGGAGGGAGAGCCAAAGGAGTCGATTCCGGCTGAGGCGGTGCCTGCTCGAACATCGGCTCGATCTTAATCTCCTCCTCCCTTTTCACATCTCCTTCTTCAGGCTCGATTTCGATCTCGACTTCAACGGGATCTTCCGGCTCGAGGAAACGAACACGCTTTCTGGACTCAGTCGGTGCCTCCGGTGGAGAAGCACCCCCCTGGTCCAATGTTGTGGTTTCCTCCGGAAGGAAGTCGGCTGCTGTGGCGTCGTTGAGTGCAAGAGGTTCTGGCGATGATGCTGGTGGTGCCACCTCAAGCTCAACTTCGACCATGGGCTCGTCTGCTGTTGCAGACTCTGTTGTCTCGACCTCTTCATGGCCACCACTAAGTGGGGCTGAAGGTTCCTCCGGTACATCGGGGAACTGTTCCGGCTCAGCTGCTCCAGGATCGACAATGGGATCCTGGGCAGTTTCCGGGATGATGGTGTCCTCTTCCTCGCTGGACTGACGCGACCACAGAATGATGCCTTTGATCGTGTCCCTGATGTAGAGCACACAAGATCCTGGCACTGGGTCGCGCGTGAGTATGCCTTCGGAAGTTGTTTCAAACAGGTAGGCATAGCGGTTCACCTCCTGAGTGTCGAGAACAACTTCATAAGGAAGGTTTGCTCGGCTTCCAGCTTTATTCTCAAGCTCGCTCAGCGTGGCCTTCGCGAAGTAGTTATGAAACTTCCCGCTCCGGTTGAAGCCAGCTGTGAAGCCAGTAGAGAGAATGTTGAAAGCTGAATCATGCGTGGTTCGATGATACAAGCGTGGGGGAAACTCCCCAAGAGCAAGGAATGGCCTGCCTTGATAGGCGGCTGTAGGACCAAGCTCCTCACGCGTCTCGTTCGTGAACCAATGCAGAGCAATCGAGGAATCAGTCACCTGATCTTTTATGCGTTCACTGTGACCGTGAGACGCACAAATCCACGACGGCCAAATGTCCGTCTCGATGAAGTCAGCACGTGGATCGGTGGGGAGGCCTGCCAAGTTAAACCTCGATTTGTTATCGTAGGCGACTATGGACAAGATACCTCGGGTTCCCAGATCCACACGGTGCTTCTTCCACATGTGCTGAATGAGGTCTTGAATGCGTACCCATTTGCCTCTCCGTGAGCTGAGCTTCACGTTCGACCCTCGGACAGCACCTGTGAGGTAGCGCTCAACATAGGGTTTGAGGCCTAACTCAGGGAGGTGGTTCTTCGGAATCGAATCGGGGAGGATCTGGACGATCTCGCTCCCCTCAGGATCCTCCGGACAGACATCTTCATCGATGAAGCCGCACATCTCCATCAGGTCCAAATCATCTTGGAATTTTACCCCGATGTAGTCGTGTGGGCGAGCCCTTAAAAGGCCGCTGGAAGGGTCCCGGTCCTTCTTGGTCATGCCCTCTTTCGCAGCAGACAGAGTGCGGTGTGACTCAGTGCGATAAGGGATGGCCTCGATGACATCGTCAAAGGACACTTCCGGTACATCGCGAGAAGATGCACTGCCAGATGGGCCACCACTAAGTGGGGCTGGATCCTTTCGCTCAGCACGGGCACGTGCTTCCGCCTGCTCTTTTGCACGCTTTTGCGCCTGCTCGCGAGCTGTGGCCCATTCCCAATTCAGGACATCCTGAGGTACCTCACGCATTCCAGTGACCGGGAGATCAGGTGGAGGAACATAAGGGGATTCCCATGGGTCAGGGCACTCATTTGCAGCTTCGCGAATCTCGGCCTGCCTTAAAAGGCGGCGGGAGAGCTGGGACCGATACAGCGCCTTGTCGAAGACATACTGCATGGAATATACCCGCGTTCCTTCTGGGTCGAAGGGGAAACGGCGGGCCAGCTCATCCAGCGTCTCTGAGGGCATCTTTGCGAACAAGTGGTCAGCTTGACACACTTTAATCCGCTGCCCGATAACAGAGGCCAAGGCTGCGCGATGCGTAGAGTCCTCGCGGAAGTGGTAGTGGTCGTGCTTTGGGATCTGGCATACGCTTTCTTTGAGCGAAGCGGTGTATAACCCCCTGCTCCTGGCGTATCCGAGGAATTTTCGGATAGCCGTTCTGTATTCCGCTGGCAGCCCATAGTCCAGTGGGTCGGCATCCGAGAGGATTTGTATCGACCCAACTGTTGGCCTGCCCTGAAGGGCGGCTAGACGGCCAATTTCACCGCAAACACGTGCGGCAATGTCCGCCCAGATCCCTTCCGCGGCAACGCCTTCAGGACCAATCTGCCAGTGTGGCGTTCCTGGGTCGACGAAGACACCTCTGCGACCGCACAGTTCGTTGCCCATCCACACAACAACGATATCGACCTCGAGATGCAAGGGATTTAACGATTCGTTGATGATCTGCGGCAAGAGCGTGTGAACTGCCTCAACGATCGAGTGGAGGTTGCCTCCCCAAATCGCCTTTTGTCGGACATTCGTGTATTGCTGAAGGATATGACCAGGCCCCGTCAGAGCTTTAAAGTCTTCCGCCATCTCAACGAATGTTCTCGCCCCAGCCTTGAAAATGAGGGTAGAGTCGGAAACAATGATGCAGGCTTTCTCACGGCCACGGCTATCGCCGGGCTGGAAACGCGACAACCCCTCGTCGTTGATCCGTGCCACCTTAGGGAGGGCCTTATAGCCATGATCAACATCTCCCAGACACGTAGACAAAGCGGTTTGCGCGATTGCGCCTGTGTAGAGCTGTTTCACGCTCTCTTCCCAGTCACGGTCTGGGTTGAGTCCGAGCTCGTGTCCGAAGACACCGGCCCACATATGGTAGTGAGCCCACTCCCGCTTGATTGAGTCACCCGATGCGGCAATCGTCGCTGGCGCCGACGGCTTGTTCTCGCCTTCTGCTCGCACTCGGGGATCACTAATCATCTCTGGCGTGCTCTGATGAGCCGCTGCACAGGGGCAGGCAAGCACCTTCCTAAAGTTCGCAAGATTAGCAAGATGTGAAGATGTGAAATCCTCTAAATCATCATGATCTGCGACTTCGTACTTGTAAGATGCCTTAGCGATCAGATGCTGGTTTCCTGAGCGGAAGCTTTCCTTAGCAAAGTTCGCAAGTGGCAATGCCTGGAGCCCTGCGCACACCAGATATGCGTTTTCAAGTCGTGCAACTTCGGCATTAATTCCGTCGAACATGAATTCGTCGACGGGCCCACACAAGAGAACACAGAAGTTACTGGAAAACAAGTGAGCCAATTCACCAATCTCAACAAGACTCCTTTGTAACCTCCTCAAGTCACCTTTAGAGAGCGATGTCATCACCACCGTGACAAGCGAAAGTGAAGTGATAATGACTGCTCCCCCCTCATCGCGAACAGAAGTGATGAGGCGGGTCAAAGGCAACCATTGTAATGGAGTTTCGTGGCGAACCGCAATCCACCATCGTTCAAGTCCCAGACCCCCCTGATCGGTGCATGCAATTGGCCTCGGCGAAAGCCGGGCTGGAGCAGCGACCGCAGCTGGTTGGGGCAGCCTGAACTTCAATATCTCCAATTGTTCTCTTACTTCGTTGTTAATACTACCTACCTGGGAAGAAGTGAAAGCGATCAATCCAAAACGGGTGCCCTTCCAGGGCAGCACGCAGTGGTGTAGGTCGGGGGCAAAATACAACGGAGAGTGCTTTGTATTGTGAGTTCCACCAGTAACAACGCTTCCATTGTCCTTAGTCTGGGTGGCCGGAGCTTGGCCCGGCATCCCTTCAACCCACAACAATCCTCCCGAAAAATCCCCGAAACTAATCGCGAAGTTCTCACTTCCCTTAAGGTTCCGTGAATCCGCATGCAACAAGGATTTGGCGTCACGATTCACCGCGATCGAAGTCCATGTGAAGTCGCGACGTGCATGTTTGCTGATCCACTCGTTCATGTATCTACACGCCAAAGGGTACCGTTTGGTGATGTTGGTAATCCCTTGCATTCCACTGAACGAAAAGAAACCCCAATTGTGGTAGTACGAATTGTCATTCGTGGTAAGACGAGACTTGCGTCTCTTGCTCACCTTCACTGGAAATTGTGATGCAACTGATTGCAAACCCTCAAAACTAAAATCCTTAGCCTGAAGTAGAACCTCAGCAGTGGCTTCAAGATCTGGCCGGCCATGGCTGGCGGCTGCAATCTGAGGTTTCGCAACCAAATGACTGTCTGAGTCCTTGCCACCTTTGTTGGCAACAGTGGGGCACAGATTGTGGTTGATCAACCTGAGAGCGTGAAGCCACTTTGTCTTCTCGGCGAAGGGTTTTGTAAAGATATCGGCAACCTGTTCGAGCGTATCAACATTGACCATGTCGAAATGTTCCACCTCGAACTGCTGCTTCAACCATCCAAAACTGATGTTCTGAGTGCGATCAGTGTGTCGCATCTTTTCACTATCACCTTTGTGAACGATCGTGATCGTCGCTTGGTTGTCCTCAAGGAACTGAACGCGAAACTTGTCGCTCAAGCCCACATTCAAGCCCTGAAGATTGGCTACCGATCGCCCACCTGGGATTCCCCCGTACCTGATCTCGTCAAGTTCGGGGTCAACTCTTGCTAAAACACCATCAATCTTGATGGGTGGAGGTCTCTTTGGCCTAACCTGATGGTTGGCTGAATTGATCTCAACCTGTTGCCATAGGAACATCCAAAGGCTGAGGCTGGGCAATCCCTGAGCGCGAACACCATGGTTAGCACTGATGACCTCACTTTCCGTGCTTGACATCGTGATACTGGTCTGCTTCTTGGAAAAGGCATTCAATGGGTAGTAGGTGTTTGGCCCCACGAGATACAGTGCACAGCCCGAGGTTGATTTGCGATCATGTTCCCCAGACCAATCTGCATCACAGAACAGCCAAAGTTTACACTCACTGATGCGATCCCCAATAAATCCCTGCATCCGAACATCAAGTGAAGAGTTGATGTAGCAGACAAGCCTGTGAAGTGCTGCATCGCAGTCCCTGCTCCACTTCGTCACCCTGCTGGCGAGGCTTTGAGTAGCCCGCAGGAGATCCCATCGTGCCATCCTAGCGGCAAATAGGATTTTCATGAGAACCTTGCTAGCAATTGGTTGGAGGCGCCCAGATGGCTCTTCCCCCTCGGTAGGCTTAGCAATTCTGTTCTCTGAAAACGGAGTTGGAACATTGGTAAGGGACTGCTTCGAGACCTTAGCGAGATCACAGTACCTGTCCACACAAGAAATCAGGAAGTCTTTCATGTCATATGTCATGACGTTCACGGGCTTATCCATTGAAGGAATAGCGTCTTTGCAAATCGTGTCTGTTCCCTTGAACTTCTGTTCCTTGGCTTCCCTTTTGGCCTCGGCCTTAGATCTAGACGGCTTGCCTTTGGAGGCAGCTAGAGCGTGTCTGATCTTTTCGGCATCGTGACCTGGTAACGGGAACAAGGATCGGCCGGTCCACCACTCCTCGCGCTTAAGGTTGGGGTCAAGGTTGACATCGTGTTCCTCAATCGGACCTTCATCGAAAGCGGTTACCCGGGTTGTTGACAAGTTTGGGAAAACCTCAATATCCCTGTTGGTGGGAACATACAACCTCTTCCTAGGATACACGTGATGACGAACAACTGCACCAAGCTCGGTGTCGACTTCCCAGAAGTCTTCTCGAACTTGTGGCCTCGGGTCACCCCGGGCTGGAGCAGCCGTCTTCTTGTCGAACACGTATGCAAACGGATGTGCAGACCTGGGAAGTTGTACCTGGGTTTTCTCAAAATGATTACAACCAAAGTACCTACCAAAAGGCTCAGGAGGATCCATATCGATGACACTCTCAACTGTCGCCCATCCCTTAGCGAGATTCTTAGTTGGCCCAGCCATCTTGAAATCATCCACATAGATGACCAACAGAAGGTCAAGTTCGGCGTGATAGAAAATGGACTGCCAGATCTCGGGCAAAACCGGGGTCCACCCTACGGTCTTCAACTGGTCTTCACAGTGTTTTTCCCAGATTCCGCCAGAATCCGGGTGTCCGTAGAGGGCTAACATTAAAGGTACGACTGGATCGGAAAACCCTCGCCATTCCTTAGGCCACCGGTTGCGCGGAAGTCTGACCCAAGTTTCTACCCCTTTAAATAATGCTTGCGTGTAAGCCTGCTTCGCGTCAGCTTGTTGCTTCGAGTACCCTGGCTGGCTACCGAAGACGTCGATGACTTTAGCGGCCTCCATTGAAGCGGGGCTGGATCCGAGTTCAGAGAAGATCGCATGATCGTTGTGTTCATCTGAAACCCGATTCCCCTGGAACACGCTACGTCCCTTCCACTTCCTGTCAGGGTGACCTTCTGGAAGTTCGTCGCCCTTGATGCTGCAGATTTCGAAGATTCTTCCGAAGTGGGTTTTGATGCCTTTCTTGATTGCCTCAGCGGAAACATCGCGAAACTCACGAACCTTCGAATGCAACCAACAAGATTTATCGACTAGCTTCTGCCACTCTTTGTCCATGGCTTGCTTGGCTGCTGGGGTGCGATCAATCTCAGCTTGGTTGACGACCCTGGCTACCAACGCATACTCAAGAGCAGAAAGTTCCCCTAACTTTTCCCAGTAGAGGGTTGCCATCCTGACACGATGAGGCTCATTCTGACAAGTCATTACGGGCATAGCTGGAGAAGCGTCCCTTTCTGCCTCTGCTCGGGCGGCCTCCTCGCGACGGCATTTAGACTGATACCTTTCGATGTCAGCCTCGCGCTGATTACGGGACATCATGTGCCACTCCTCGCTAGAGGTGTCTGGGGGTCGCTTCGAGCCCTTCTTGTTTCGAACAAGTCTGATCCCATCCCAATTGTATCCTTCAGGCACAGGTTTACCGTCGGGCATGGTGTAGGGATCATGTCTCTTTGGAGGTGGTTTCGGTTTGGAGCTATCTGACGGCTTGTCAGTTGATGATCCACGGCCGTCCCCTTCCGGGGGGCTGGAACCACTACCTGACTTACCATCAGCCTCAGGGGGTTTGTCCTCATCAGGAACAGAAATGGGTTCGGAAGCTCTCTGCCTAAGCTTTTCGAGCTCTCCCTCCACGTCTCTGCCCTCTGGGTTCCAAGGGTCAAGTTCCTTAGGACCAAAGATGTCATCGATACCACCTGAAGGAGGCAGTGTCGTCTCCTTAGCTGGGAAAACACAGTCTTGATCCTGAAGCTTGGGTGGATCACCCCCCTGATCCTCGGAAACCGCAAGAGGAAAAACCATATCCCCTATCGGAAGTTCCATGCGCTTGACCCGAATGATTCTCAGGTCGTCATTGTCAATTGCATCTTGGCTACCCTTTAAGGGAGCTACGAGGTATTCCTGTCTCCAAATGAAGCCAGGTTGAATGTGGTATCCTAAGAAGATACCGTCTTCGGCCTTAGGGTCGAACTTAGATGCATTTGTGATGTTCTCTTTGGGATTGTTCCAATAGAGAACCTTGGCACCAAAAGGAATGAGCTTACCGCTAAACCCTTCACCGAACCTTTCGTCCCATGGGATCTTCGCGGTGTCCATCCTTTTGGACAAGTTTAGAGCCATAGTATGATGTTGAGCAGCTAAGGGCCAGAGCTTCGTTGGAAGTCCTGCCTGCAGCAAGTTCGCCCGTGTGCCCTCGAGCACAGTTCGAATCTCTCTCTCAACAACAGACTTGCTTTCATCGACGTAAGGTCGTGAGGTGTTGTGACGAACTTTGTATTTTCCAGTAGCATTCTTGAGTTCGGGGGCATTGTCAGAGTAAATGATACCTGGTTCATCATCTACAGCGAAGTAGTGCAACAGGCAATCATAAACCTCTTCCGACTCCTTCGTACCTGCAGGGTACACATAACGAAAGTTAGTGAACACGTCCTTAACCACAAGAGCAACTTTCTCACCTTCGATCCCAAAATCACGCAAGTCCTTGGTCACAATGTGATCAATCGTCACGTGGTCTCCGAACTTCTTCGAAAAGATAGTGGAGCTCCCCCCTCGCTTTCTGGCATGTGGCGCTAGCATTTTGGCCTTTTGGCATACCTTGCAGAAAGGGTTCTTAGGACGGTGGGTGAATTTGTGCTCCGGGCTATTGGCCTGCAGCTTGAGCTGGGCTGAACGTTTTTCGTCCTTTGGGTCAGCTTCAGCTTCTCTTTCGCTGTCAGGCTCCGGCTCGGGGTCATCAACAGGTCTTTTAAAGATCGTTACACTGAGAATGCAGGCATCAGAGGGGAGCTTGGCTACCCGATTGTCCAACGTCCTTACATCCACGTCTTTTTCGATCTCCTGCCATTTCTTGACATAAGTCCAAGTACTCCGGATGACGTGCTTTGGAAACCTTGTAGCAGGCGTTCTAAAGGTTTTGGGAAAGTGCCCCACGATCATCTGTGGAAAGGAAGGATGCGAAACCCAACCTGGTTTGTTCAAGTACTCCGCCTTTATGCCTAACGGAGCAGCCTCTTTCAGTGCTTTTTCGATCCTGGGGTCGAGGCCACTGCCCGAGGATTCGCCTTCCGGCTCGGATTCTGCTGCATTGGCGTGCCTTATTAGGCCGCTGAACGGGGAAAACCCGATGTTGCCTGGATGACTGGCGAATGAGCCGCTTTCTCATCCTTGGCGGGAACAGCGATTGTACCATCCCCAATCACCGGGACTCGCCCGCGCAGCTTGCAGTAAAGTTTCCGGCCTTCAGGTGTCACGAAGTAAGGCGTCTTCCCTGCGTACCAATGGAAATCGAAGCCCTCATCCATGCATCTCCTACCAACAGAGCACACCGGCGGCGTTGAATCTAGCACGTAGCATTCGAGGATTTTGTTGATTTCAGGGACCTCTAGCTTAACGGCTTCGTTACCTTTTACCGGCCCGTTGGCGGTGATCAAAGAAACAGGACGTGAGGCAGGTTCAATAGGTACGTCGGGGAAGTGAGTTCTGCAGTCCGACTTGCTGATGAGGTCCTCTTCACTTCCGGTATCCGCTAGGAATTCTAAGCCGGGGACCAGGCCTGCACATGACGGACGTGCAAGTCGCTCACACTCCTCGCAGAGGAAGCCTTCCTCCATGCATTCATACCCGCATCCCGCAGGCGTGTCGTGAGTCATGCATTCGATCATGGTGGCAAACTGCTTTGCCCACACAAGAGCCCTTTTCAGATCCTTAGGATTCGAGCGTGGACATGCCTCGACAGTGGGATAGACTTCATCATAAACCCTGGGAAGGTAGGCATGCTTTCTCTGCTTTCCTTCCGGTTCGATGGCAATCATTTCTACGGTGCTGTCGAAACTCACCTTAGGGAGTTCTTGCATGTAGAAGATCGTCTTACCTACCCATGTGCTGCCGGGTCCTTTGGTTGGGGTCTTCCTCCAGTTGTAGATCTTGTTTCCCACAAAAGGGGAGACCGGCAAAACCTGCTCGAGTTTAGCTTGGCTCCTAAGCTTCTTGGGGTTCACTGGACATGAATTGTCAGGAACATACCAATCTGTTCGGTACTTCTTGTGGTGGCGGATGATTTTGTTGCCGGTGAAGTCTACCTCCCAGTAGTCCTCGTCATGTGACGCTGCCATAGCGAGCTTTGGCGAGATCTCAAGATCCGCTGTATTCTCGAACGCGATGGCGCATGCGGCCGTCTTTGGGGCCTTGTCACTTGACTTAGCCCTGGGACTTCTCCCTCTGCGCGGAGCAGGAGAGTTGGCCCTGGGTGACCCTGGCTTTGGAGCTGCCGGGGCTGCTTCGGACTTAGGTGCTGGAGCTGAGGGCTTCTCTACGTCCTTATGCTGGAACCGACATTTATCACCCTTGTTGCAGTTGCCTTCTTTCCAGAACTTACATGTCACGTTGATTTTCTTCTTGGGTTTGTCGCCTTTGGGGGACAATGATCTCTTCTTGTGAAGGAAAGGGCAGTTATTGCCTCGCTTGCATGTTCCTTTGAGGTAATCGTAGCATACTCCCTTCGGGCTAGGTGTCCTAGGCTTGCCGGGAGACTGGGATCTACCTTTGCTGGGTGATCTTGGCCTTGGGCTTTGCGATCTGCCACGGCCTCCTCTTGAAGAGGGGCTGGAAGTTCGGCCCGGAGACTTTGATGCAGGGGCACCGTACTTATCTCCGTGAGATCTCGCGATGCGGTCACGGTTCTTGCGCTTGCGCTCTCGGGTCAAAAGATCCTTAAGTGACTTCACAAGAAACTTGTACGTGTGCTGATCCGTGCCCTCTGCTGCCCTGTCGTAAATCTCAAGATCGTACTTTAGTCTCTTGGACTGCCTGAGTTCACGAAGAAAAATGTCTCTTAGGGTCGTTTCATCCGGTGTGTGGCTGAGCCCGGACATGACAGATTCCCAGTTGCTAATGAACACTGAAAGGTCGTCATTGATTAACCTTACTTTCAGCAGGTCCTCCACGGAGTACAGTGATCCAACCTCCTCGTTCGTCTTGAAGTACTGATCGAAGAGGTAGAGCACCTGTCGCCCTCGTACCGCCCTGAATTTCGCCGCTTCTGTCTCCTTAAAAATGAGGATTTCTCGGGAGAGTTCTCCCCTAGCGACTTTGGTGAGTGCAGCAAGAAGTTTCGTGTCAAGGGTGAGGAATTTCTCGGGGTCTCGAAGGGATTCCTGCGATGCGTCTTTGTCGTAGGCCTTCATCACCCATTTAAACGCCTCATCAGGTGAATCTGATGCTGCCCTGACCGCTTCCCTAGCTGCCGTTTTCCACGAACGATACGACTCTGGACTTGGAAACTCCGGAAGGCTGATAGACTCTGCTTCTTTCACTTTGGGTTTGTCAGCATCGGTTTTGCTCTCACCCCTTATGTTTCTTAGGCTTTGAAGAATTGCCATTTGGGTCTCTAGGAGACCTGTGTTGAAAGCATCCGTCCCTGGCGTGCCGGAATCGGCCGCTGGAGGGGCCGCTGTTCCTGGCGCTGCCTGGGAAGGTCCTGCCTTGGGGATTGAAGATGCTGTTGCAGACGGAATGGACTGAGCATTCAAACCTCCTGGATTCATTGACTCGAACAGACATCTGGCGCCTTGGGGGATAACGTTCGGCATTGAGAACATGGGCGCTTGAGGAGCTTTGGGGACGACAGATGGACCTGCAGGGGTACTTGGAGCAGGCATTGGCTGACTCTTTGGAGTAGCTGGATTGTACTGATCCAAGACCTTCTCTAGTGCAGTTTCCGCAGAATCCAACTTGTCCTGAAGCTCTTCATTCTGTTCCCTACATACAGCAAGGGACGCCTCATACTCTTCTTTCTGCCTGTTCCTAAACAACTCAAAGTGTGCTTGGAACTGTTCAACCATGACTTCCTGGGAATTCTCGATGTGCCGTCTCGCCTGTTCTTCGAGGTTCTGTGCAAAGCGTGATTCCGCCAAATGTTGATCCAATGCGTCTGTGACTCGGCTGTTTTGAAGTTCCGCTAACTCTTGGCGCAACCTTTGATCTTCATCATAGGAATGCGCTTGACTCAAAGTCATTCCTGCAAGATCCGGCGGCAGAATTTTCCGCCGCTGGTCCTGGAGGCGTTTTTTAAAGGGTAGTTCAGAAAACAAACGCCGCCACATGTACAGTTCCGCCGGAGCCAATTGAAAACCGCCGACAACGGAGGACCCCAAAAACATGCTTAAACGTTTGGGCGGGGCATACAAAGCAGGAACCATCTCCTTCAGGGATGTAGGTGCAGCAGGCACGCATTCGGGGGGAGATAAAACATCCCTTCAGGGTTGATGTCTCGACCGGTGCCAAACAGCTAGATGACAAAGTGTTGAGTGGCTGGCCCCTAAGCATCTTGAAACGATACCTGGGTAGGGGTCTAGCAACTTGTTAGGATAGTTGACCCGGGGCTGTGGTGGTGTTTCTTTTTTAACTTGTCCCATCACAATAGTCTCGCCGTTGGCAGGGGTGTTTGCTGTTGAAGGTTTCGAACGAAAAGCAATCGGACTTTCAAGTCAAATCACCCTGAGCATGTAGGGACATGAAAAATGGCTCTCCGCGCTTTTCCGCCGTTCTCCGCGTTATTCCGCCGTATTCCGCCTTTTTCCGCCGCCGGTTTGGGAAAATTCTGCCGCCGATGTTGACAACCTTTCGGAATTCTGTACAATCGCGTCGAAAACCAACAAATAAGAGTTAGATAGCATCTGGCAGCACACTCCGCCGTTCCTGGCTCAGCACGAGACACTACCAGCAAGATCAAGATCGATGGCTTGTTGAGCAGAGCTTTCAAGCGAATGCATGCAGCAACCCTGCAGTGCCCGTTGAAACAGCTTTGCATGCATCCTGCTGCACCCTGGGGTGGCATTCGCACCCCGCAGCCATCGGCGTGGCGCAGGTCACGTCAGTTAAGATTCGTGTCCACAGTTCAATGTTTAGGTTGCTTTTTTACGAACTAGCAGACTGTTCACCTAACAGCAAGACAGATCAGACCCCGAGGCAAGAGAGCCCAAAGGACTGCAAAGCATGGCCAAGCAAATCCGCCGCCAGCAAATACATTCCGCCGCCGAGAACCCAAAAGCAGCCATCAATCCAAAAAGGAGTCTTTTGCCCTCGGGGGCATAATTTTCAGCCGCCAGGAGTTTGCAGGTTTCCGACAACAGGAGCCTTTCACGATTTGCCGCCTTGTACTCGCTCTGTGCCAAGGCTGCTTGCAGTTCTGCTACCACTTCAAGGTGATTTCGTTCTGCTCTGTGCTCCAAGTCGGCTGTGTGAATTGCGGATGCTTCTTGATAGGTCAGCATGTGTTGCCTGTGTCTTGCTTCTGCCTGAGCCTCTAGTTCTCCGACTTCCAGTCTGATCTGGTTAACGTGTACTTCAACACTATACTGTGGTGCGAAGACGTTGAATTGTTGGACTGAGGCTGGTGCCGGGAAAACTAAGCCGGGGGCGCCGCTCCCTGTATGGCCACCCGTGACCGGGGGCTGTAAAGGGTTCACGGTGCTTGTAACTGTATCCATACTTGCAGGAATAAGTTCCGGTTCGCTCATGCGCTGATTGATTGTATTGTAACCAACCAGTTGTGACCAGGCCGAAGGCTATACGGCTGATAACCTATAGTTGTTGTAAACCACTGCACACACGCATTGTTGTATATACCCGTCCAAGTGATAACAGCACGGCTTGTACCATTCGGTCACTACCTTTTTCCTGTTAGAGCACTTGTGCCACAATGCAGTACACACAACATGCTACTTCACACGTGCACAAATTACACTTTTTTGGGGGGTACTTTATAGGGTCCTTAAAAATTAGTTTGTTAAAACCCCACAGGAAAGGAACTACGATGGAGACTCTAAACCACTGAAGCCCCTGCACCCCAAAACGCTACACCACTAAACCCCCCAGGGGGGTCGGGTTTGGGGTTTAGGGTTTAACTGTAGGGTATAGAGTTTAGGCAGGGGTTGCGTCAACGGACGTTTCGATTTCTGCCTTTCACCAAGGGTTTAGGGTTTTGGGTTTAGGATTTCTGCCCTTCACCAAGATCAGAATAGGGCTTTGGGGTGTATGATGTAATGGTGTGAAACTTATACCGCGGAACCCTGAGGAATGGTATCCCTAGTTCTTCAGCCCCCTATAAACCAGATGTGCGTTTCTTCCGAAACCCCGAACATTATCGAGGTGGCCATCAAACTCTGAGAGATGTTCAAGGTTCTCCGATGCATCGAGCATGGGATGTTCGAACTTATGATCAGCTTTCTCTTTCAACATCTCCACGATTCTAAGCACGACAAGGACTAGGATTCAGGGTTGAGTTCAGCAGCCTAATAAGGGTGTGGTGCTGGCACCTGCTGTGTAGAATCTGGATCAGGTTTTCGGGTCTATAGTGTCCAAGGTCTACCTGTAGGGTGGAGGGCGTAGCTGTAGCTGGCACTCCAAGGCGACATGACCGTGGCATTGATGTGCAAAGCTTCAGCACACCAAATCCTAAAATAGAGCGGGATGAACCCTAAATGCTATTCCCCAAACTCCAAACCACAAACCCTCAAGCCCCAAATCCAAGACCCTAGCCGCCAGGCTCCTAGTGAGGCGCTGGACAATTCACCGCATCCAGTACTATAGGGGCCTGAACCACTGGAGCAAGGTTGTTGTAACATTGTAGGGCTGACAGGGCTCGTTTCAGGGGGTAGAGCTGTAGGCGTATAGGATTAAACCCCAACTCTTAAAGTGCCCTGCCAGGACCCCCCACGTTCCTTGTGATAGAGCCTCTATTCTCCTTATTGGTGGGTTTTTGAAAATCCTAAACCCTAAACCCTAAACCCATATTGTCCTTACTGCTGGGTACTTTGCCCCTTGCCCTGGAAAAGCAGGGACCGCACCCCACTGATCCGTGCATTTCTGCTCAAACCTTAGCCAGGGCTTCGGGTTTTCGGTTCTGCGGCTCCTTTTTCAGGTAGGGTTTAGGGTTTTAAGGTTTTAGGGTTCAGGGTTTAGGGTTTAGGGTTGTAGGGTTTAGGGTTTAGGGTTCAGGATACTATAGGTTTCTAGATGGCGGGTCCCTCTCAGGGCACTTTGGGTTTTTGGCTTTCAGGGGTAACGTTTCTTGCTCCCCAGGTGTTTTAAGCTATAGGGCATGAGGGCCAGTGAAGCGAACTACGGCATTTGAATACAGGGTTCCAAAAAACTACTTTACTTCCTCGAGCTCGTTACAGACAAGCATGGGGCCCGAAAAAAAAAGAGCTACTCGCCAAATAGAGGGGCCCTAATCATCAAAAGGAGGGCTCGGGGGCATATTGCCTAAACTGGTAAATTTCGCGGCCCAGGGTTCGGGCAGTTAAGCTCAACACCGATTGGCCTTAACTGTTGGAATAGGGGTTGAAACTGTAGTTTACGGCTGGATGTAGGGTTTGGGGGCCGATGAGCCTTAACTCTTGAAGTAGCGGTTTCGTGGCCGAACGCCTACCGATCCTACTGCCCTGAGGTCCGAAAGCACATGGGGAAACACACACACACACACACACACACACACACCAAACCTAAACCAAACCTAAACCTACGAACAAGTACGATAGCTGTCGCCGCGACTTGCTCTTCTTCTTTTCGAAATTTGCGACAAAGCCAGAAACTGTGGTCCAAATGGGCCGTCGGCTCAACCCCCACCCCAAACTGCCCCAAACTCCCCAAACCCCCAGGCCCCGAAACCCAAGCCCCCAAACTCCAAACCCCAAACCCCAAACCCCCAAATCACCAAACCTCAAACCCCCAGCCCCACCATTGGGGGCAGCGAAAAAACAATTGACGGTAGTTCCAGGCCTGGAAAAAAGTTAAGGTCAGTGAAACCAGTTAAGATCAACACCGGTGTTATAAACTTTATAGGCTGCCAGCCAGCTGGGAACCCAGGGAACCCCAAAACTTTAGAAACTTTACAAACTTTATAAACTTTACCAACTTTATAAGCTTTATAAACTTTGTAAAGTTTGTAAAGTTTATAAAGTTCTGGGGAAGGCCGGCATGGCCCATGCTTTATAAACTTTATAAGCGGTATAAAGTTTGTAAAGTTTATAAAGTTTCGGCCTTCCCGCTCCGCTGGAAAGCCAGGCTCTCCATAAAGTTTATAAAGTTTATAAAGTTTTGCCGATACCCGGAAGTTTATAAACTTTATAAACTTTATAGGCTGCCAGCCAGCTGGGAACCCAGGGAACCCCAAACCTTTATAAACTTTATAAACTTTACCAACTTTATAAACTTTATAAACTTTGTAAAGTTTGTAAAGTTTATAAAGTTCTGGGGAAGGCCGGCATGGCCCAAACTTTAGAAACTTTATAAGCTGTATAAAGTTTGTAAAGTTTATAAAGTTTATAAAGTTTGTAAAGTTTGTAAAGTTTATAAAGTTTCGGCCTCCCCGCTCCGCTGGAAAGCCAGGCTCTCCATAAGTTTATAAAGTTTATAAAGTTTTGCCGATACCCGGAAGTTTATAAACTTCATAAACTTTATAGAGTGCCAGCCTTGTGGGAACCCCAAAACTTTGGAAACTTTACAGTGGAATTGGAAACAACCGAGGCGTTCACATTATACATAAACAACCTTCTTACATATATATATATATATATATATATGTATATGTATATGTATATGTATATGTATATGTGTATGTATATGTATATGTATATATATATATATATATATATATACATACACATATATATATATATATATGTATATATATATATATATATATATATATACATATATATATATACATGTATATATATATATATATATACACACACATATGTGGGTGTGTATGTGCGTGTGTGTGTGTGGTGGGGGGGGGGTATGTAGGTCTGTATGTGCGCGCGTGTGTGTGTGTGTGTGTGTGTGTGTGTGTGTGTGTGTGTGTGTGTGTGTGTGTGTGGGTTTGTATGTGGGTGTGTATGTGCGTGTGCGTGTGTGTGTCTGATTGTTTATTTGTTTGTTTGTTTGTTTGTTTGTTTGTTTGTTTGTGTGTGTGTGTTTGTGTGTGTGTGTGTGTTTGTTTGTTTGTTTGTTTGTTTGCTTGCTTGCTTGGTTGCTTGGTTGCTTGTTTGTTTGTTTGTTTGTTTGTTTGTGTGTGTGTATGTGTGTGTGTGTGTTTGTTTGATTGTTTTTTTTTGTTTTTTTTTTTTTTGTGTGTGTGTGTGTTTGTGTTTGTGTTTGTTTGTGTGTGTGTGTGTGTTTGTTTGTGTAGTGTGTGATAGTGCCGTGGAGTGTTATTGGTTGGTGTTTTGTGTGGCTTTGGTGGCCGGGGCTCTGCGTACCGCCTTGATCACCCGCTGGCAACGTCTCCCTCTTTACCCGTGCCGACGGTGAATGCTGCAAGGTTTGGAAGTGGCATCTGCCGCTGTAGACACAGAGCCTGCCGCAACGCAGAACGTGAGCCGTGTGGAACCCACTTGCCCAAATGTCCCTCACTGTGGCACTGGTCTGTTATGCTTCTGCCTAAAACTGGCCAACTCCTAGAAAGCACAACAGCATTTGGTATGCGCGAGGGGCCGCCGGCAGACAAACCGAAGCCCTACGAACTATGCTGGCCTGTGCATTCTTGGAACAAATGTGGGTTTCTAGGCGCACTGCCGGAAGGGAAGAAAACGGTAAAAGATGGTAAAAGGGTAAGCCCGCAAAGCTAGGAAACGGAAGCCGAACATAGCAGCGAAACCGTGTTTGGCAAGTGCCGGCCGAGCAGCTTCGCTTGCAGACTATGCCACGAACTTAGCGACAAATCTGGCTGACAAGCGCACTCAGCTTGAGAAAACATGTTGTTGTACCAATCAACCCTCCGCGCTTCAGCAACTCAAACGCTTCCAAGGATCTCTTTGGAGACATCTTGCGCGTCATCACGCGCGCCTGCTGTGCCACCGCCAAGGTCCGCGTGGTACAGAAGAAATGGCCACATGGCTCACTCTGCGCCGGAGCTCCCTCAAGAAGAGAATCAGGTGGCTACCAACATTCAGCTCGCATCCGCTACAAGCTGGATCTTGACCATCTGGCAGCTAGCAATCTCACAAAAGCACCTGCCCTCAGCGTGACATGGGGCCGCTAAACAGAATGGCACAGAAATGGAGTCTAGAACGTGAGCTCCAAAAAGTGCAACAGCAAGCCAGTGCAAGCGCTGCGCTTGGAAATTCCTCTTTTCACGTTGGCACCTTCTTCTTGGAGCGCGTTCCTGCCTCTGTACATGGTCAGCGCCTGGTGAGCAGGAGCCTGCTGGCAAAGCTTAAAACCCAGGTCTGACGGCAAACACATCGTCTACGGCAGTGCCCATGAATTGAGGGGCTACTATGGAGCGAAGCATGTCGACAAGCAGATCGCCGGCGCCCAAGCAACACTGAAACGACCCCATGGTGGTAAGGCCCGGACCCCTAAACCTGAACTCCGGAATTCCAGAACACAACCCCCCCCCCCCCGAGAGAGAGAGAGAGAGAGAGAGAGAGAGAGAGTGAGTGAGTGAGTGAGTGAGTGAGCGAGTGAGCGAGTGAGCGAGTGAGCGAGTGAGCGAGTGAGCGGGTGAGCGAGTGAGCGAGTGAGCGAGTGAGCGAGTGAGTGAGAGAGTGAGAGAGTGAGAGAGTGAGAGAGTGAGAGAGTGAGAGAGAGAGTGAGAGCGAGAGCGTGAGAGCGAGAGCGTGAGAGCGTGAGAGCGTGAGAGCGTGAGAGCGTGAGAGCGTGTGCGTGAGCGGGCGAGCGAGCGTGCGCACGTGCGTGCGTGCGTGCGTGCGTGCGTGGGTGAGTGTGTGTGTGTGTGTGTGTGTGTGTGTGTGTGTGTGTGTGTGTGTGTGTGTGTGTGTGTGTGTGTGTGTGTGTGTGTGTGTGTGTGTGTGTGTGTGTGTGTGTGTGTGTGTGTGTGGGTGCGCGTGCGCGTGCGCGTGCACGTGCGCGTGCGCGTGCGCGTGCGCGTGCGCGTGCGCGTGCGCGTGCGCGAGTGCCAGTGCGAGTGCGAGTGCGAGTGCGAGTGCGAGTGAGAGTGAGAGTGAGAGTGAGAGTGAGAGTGAGAGTGAGTGTGAGTGTGAGTGTGAGTGTGAGTGTGAGTGTGAGTGAGTGACTGAGTGAGTGAGTGGGTGGGTGAGTGAGTGAGTGCGTGCGTGAGTGATTGAGAGAGAGAGAGAGAGAGAGAGAGAGAGAGAGTGAGTGAGTGAGTGAGTGAGTGACTCACTAAGTGAGAGAGAGAGAGTGAGTGAGAGTGAGTGACTGAGAGAGAGAGAGAGAGAGAGAGAGAGAGAGAGAGAGAGTGTGTGTGTGTGTGCGCGAGTGTGTATGTGAAGTGTATGTGTGTGTGTGTGTGAGGAGGAGCGGCGGAGTGCAGCCTAA
>CAJNDT010000521.1:52500-97500 GCA_905221615.1 Symbiodinium sp. CCMP2592
CTGTCCAAAAATGCAGGCTAATAACATAGCAGACACATGTGCACATGTTCATACCACACAATTCGGTAAACAAAGGTACAGGTACATGATCCATCTGGCCCTTCCAGACAGCTGAGCTTCCTGCTGTCCCTCCTGCAGTGCCATGCGAGAGGATGCTTCCATCCTGAAGAGACAGGGATTTAGGGGGGTTGGCTGGTCTGCGATTGCTCTGCGCGAATGGGTCCCCTTGAAGTACCTCTATCACAAAAAGTGGCCATAAGAGCTGCCCGCATAGGAACCTGATGTACAGCGTCTTTGGCCCCTGAGGCTAGGCGCATATTGCACCAAACACTCTCAATAGGTCAAAGGTTCGGAAGGGCTTCGGGCGCTTGCAGCTCTGAGTCCCTCATGTGCGTCACGCCTACGCCCTACAAGTCAGTATGGAAAAGGAAGTGGGACCCCCCGTGCCGATACAAGGCTGGTCTGTTCACCTGTGTTCTATGTAGAGCCATATCCTGTGACCGTTTACGTATCTGCTTTGGGGAAGTGCACGCAGCGATGGTCCAAACCCTTAGACTCTTAGACGCAGCTGTCTCTGCCCCGCCAGGCCCTCAGCGCCAGACTCCCAGCATCCGCCCAGAAATTTGCCTGCAGACTGCCACCCAGTCCACCCAGTCCAGTACTCGGAGGGGTCGCCCTGCAGGAGCAGCAAATCAAAGTTGTTGGAAAGCGGTTCGGCAAGGGTGGGGGAAGAGGGGGTAGGCTAAGCAACACCTTTCCGACGATTGCTCCTGTGAGTGAGGGAGGCAGGGAGGGAGGGAGAAAGGTCGCCGCATGCTCTCTGAATGGTGGGCTTCTAGGTGCGACACAGCGAGCCCTATTTTTTCCAACAGGTGCTTTGCGCTAGATTTGAGGGGTTCTCTTATTAGGGGCTTTGCTGTGATTCTTCAGAGCTTGGAGTTTGGAATTTATATATAGGGTTCTAGGGCCTATAGGGAGGAAGGCTCGCGCGTAAGACTCCGGTGCCTCAAGCGTCATGGCTCATGCTGAACCACTCCCAAAATGAGGCACCCCATCTTTTACTGAGTTGCCCCCTATGCTACCCTATTCCTTCGTGCCTGAGATCAAATTTGCCTGCCCTTTGATTGTGTATTGCGCTCTCCTCCCTTCTTGTCATTTCCTGCCTCCGAAAATCCATGGGCCCCATGGTGCCGATGAGCGTGATACAACTGCTATGGAACCGCAGACCAAAACAATCCAAGAACCCAGAAACCAAGAGCACTCCATTTCACGAACCACATCCGCCAGGAAATTGGAAACTGACCAAAACTCAGGCGGCGGCGGCAGGCTGCCATCCAGGCCAGTACTGGGAGGGGTCGCCCTGCAGGAGCAGCAAATCAAAGTTGTGGGAAAGCGGTTCGGCAAAGTTGGGACTGCAAGATGCCGCAAGGACCAATTACCATCTTGGGACACAGCGGCACACAAGCACGCCCACAACATCCCCGCACCTATAACCGTATAACCAGGGTGGGGGAGGAGGGGGTAGGCCAAGCAACACCTTTCCGACGATTGCTTCTGTGAGTGAGGGAGGCAGGGAGGGAGGGAGAAAGGTCGCCGCATGCTCTCTGAATGGTGGGCGACTAGGTGCGGCACAGCCAGCCCTATTTTTTCCAACAGGTGCTTTGCGCTAGATTTGAGAGGTTCTCTTATTGGGGGCTTTGGTGTGATTCTTCAGAGCTTGGAGTTTGGAATTTAGGGTCTAGGGCGAGTTTAGGGCCTATAGGGAGGAAGGCTCGCGCGTAAGACTCCGGTGCCTCAAGCGTCATGGCTCATGCTGAACCCCTCCCAAAATGAGGCACCCCATCTTTTACTGAGTTGCCCCCTATGCTACCCTATTCCTTCGTGCCTGGGATCAAATTTGCCTGCCCTTTGATTGTGTATTGCGCTCTCCTCCCTTCTTGTCATTTCCTGCCTCCGAAAATCCATGGGCCCCATGGTGCCGATGAGCGTGATACAACTGCTATGGAACCGCAGACCAAAACAATCCAAGAACCCGAATCGATTTCTGCAGTTGCACTGGCGCCTATGTACAGTTGTACAGTTGTAGCCAACATGGAGCCTGTCGCCGTAATAGGATCTCATAACATGAAGCAGCCCCTAAACAAACAACCCATCGACCGACTCCGTTCTACACACACCCACACCCACACACTCACACAGCAGGCCCCAACTGCAACGACATGCCGCCTGAGCTTGCGCCGTCGCATGCGATGACAGCACCATGTCGCTTGGACCTCAGAGTGCGCGGGCTCAGACACTGGAAACAGAGCCACAGCTCTGGGAAGAAACCAAACGATTCAGCAACCAGGTTGGGCTGGCTTGGGGGACAAGAACAGATACCATGCGAAGACCAGACTTCAACTCCAACCAGATGCGGCAAATCAGTCAAACGAGCACGACTTCTCAAGCGCTTCGATGCGTTTTGAATAAAGCGGTAATGCGTCTAGTTTTAGTACCTGAACAGATGTTTACAAGAACATCCTCTGTACCATCAGTGCCCTACCAGGTGGAATGCAAAGCAATTATTATCTCCATGCCAACGTTGGTAGTGCACTTCTCGTTGCTGAAGTTCCACTTCCAGATTGATGGAGGGGATGGGACGCATCCTGGCGCACCCGCCTCCGCAACCAGTGTGTCCAGATTAGAGCATCGTGCCATGTCCCGCTCATCGGGGAAGTGTAGTCAGACCGAGGAGGAGTGTGGTCAATTGATGACATGAGACAGAACCTCATGGGGTTCACGTCCGCGGAGTTTGCGTGGGTGGTGAATCATCGAGTGAATGGCGTAAGTGAGTGGAATAAACAAGTGAGCGAGTGTGCGCATGGCGGAGTAGGCACAGCGAGTACTTGGAGTGGCATGGGGTGCGCAAATTGGAGCGAGTCTCTGCAGCAGGGCACTCAATGCGTGGAAGCAATGAAAAGCCGGAGCGAGCGAGCGCACCGAGAGGAGTTTGTTGTCGACGTCTCGTGAGCGAATCAAGCTGGCATGAGGGGGCACAGGACCGCAGAGCCCCTGTGGTAATTGGACTTATGGTGAGTGACTGAGCACGAGCGTGAGTGATGGAGCGAGTGGGGTTCTGAGTGCGTGAGGGGTGGAGGGAGGGAGAGAGCTAGAACGGGAGAACACCCTCTCTTCCCGGCCTGGAGCTCACACATGGCCTGGAAGGCCAGGCGAAAACTTGGCGAAGGGTTTGCGGACAAAGGGAGGGTCCCTAATGGCCGAGCAATACATTTGCTATTCACAGTGAAGGCAGGAAGAAATGACAGCGACTAACAGTGACTGACGATGACTACGATAACAAAGATTTTCATTGCAAAAACAACGATAAAGTCACCATCGCAGCAACACGAACAATGATCAGCAATGCTTACACTAGACTATGCAATGTCACGCTGACAGCAGCAACATCCATGCATGCCGACAGATAACAACCATAATAGTAGTAACGGTGTATGCAAGCTTAACTGCACACCTAGACCCAGAAAACACGCCGTGTTCCCGGCCTTGAACTCGCTCATGGCCTGGCATCAACAGGAAAATGGTGCCAAGGGATTGGGTGGGGAGAGGAAATGCCCTAACCACGATGCTCGAAGAAATCTAGCTGCTCACAGCGAAGCAAGAAAAACCTAGTGTCAACTACAGCAACCCAATATCAATATGCGAAACCCGACCCCTTATTTAGCGATTGTGGTTAAACCACGCTGCGTGACGGAGCTGTTACAAAAAGGGGGAGCTGTATCGGAGCTGGAGCTGCAAAAGAGCTGTGGCGGGAGCTGCACAGCTGCTCGAAACCTCTGACAAAAAGATCATAGTAGAAAGTGTCGGTTGTTGTCGGCAGTTGCCGGTGGTGTCATTGGATGTCGGCTGTGGTTGTTGTTGCTGCAGCATCTGCTGTTGTTGTACCGGGCGAATAGAAACTAGGCTTTAACCTTCCAGCCCCGAGCCTCTAGGCCCGACACCCCCCTCGAATAAACCCAAGCGGCGATTTCAAGGGTTTAGTTTAAAGTTTGGGGCTTCAGGACTTGTAGGACTTTAGCATGCAGGCGGTGGACAACCCTGACGAAGACAGCTATCTATAGATATACTTATATATATATATACACAGAAGATCATAGATTCTTGGAGCCCAAACCCTCAGCTTCACACCAAACCCGAGAACCCTCACAATCTGAACCCACAATCCCCCCTCCACAAGCCTGGACTTTGATGGAATCGCACAGGGAGCCACTGCTACAAATGTCCGGAACCTCGCGCGAAGTTCTTGGTGGTTGGTGCGAAGTTTCTCGGTTTGCTTGGCAATGGGGTCGATTCTGGAAATTGCATGGAATCGCTGTAGACGCTTCAGCCGAAAGAATGACCGGAACACCGCACGCCGCATCAGTAAGTGGCGTTGCTGGCAAGGGTTTTCGCTTCTGCACTGCCCAATTAAGAGGGAGCCTTACGGAGCGGTCAACGCGAGACCGAATAACCTCTGTCAATGCTTGTGGATTTCGGGCTCATTCAAGCCGCATAAAGCCTTGTATCTTCAAGGCTGACAAACGGAATTTCACAGCGCACGAGCATGGATTGAAAAACCATGCTGGCTTGAAGCACCTGCTTGAATTCGGTTCAAGCGGCTACTGTAAGGGCGAACTTGGATTAAATAGCGGGAGATGAGCACCCATGCCCGAATCCCGGATTTGCACACACTGTTGGCAGATCTTTGACTTGCCCGATTGTGTAAGATCAGATGTGGGAGCTTCGATTGATATACCTTATTGAGGTCCTTACCATAAGGGTGTCCTATTCTCTGGGGAATTGGGGCAATCACGCCGTCAAAACAGCCGAGTCAAGGCTGCGTGGCAACCGCAGTCCTGGTTGGGCAGATCAGTGGCTGAGTCTGATCGGCATGTTTCAGGACCCTTGCAAACTGGACGTGCATCTTAAATGTGATGAGCCACGCTATTCTGGATCGTTTGGCTCTATTAAGGCTCTGGGCTACCGCTGTCACATCTTCCACATGAAACAGGGTTGATATTACCGATGTTGGTGAGTGTATATAGGTTCCTCTTAAATGTTGGTGAATGTATATGCTGGGTGTCCTTTGGGGGTACTGGAAATATAACCGGATTGCAAATCTCAGCAAGTTGTAGGATGCGAGGGCTTGATAAGCAATAGGCCGGCAACTGGAGATGTCTACCCTGAGGCAGACAATTCGGATATAAGCCGCTGCTGGCGGATCATGCTTCCTAACTCCCAAACCATCGGTGACAGCCTTTGCTGCCCAAGAACCTCGACAGAGCCGGACTTCCGAACCCTAACCCCCTCAATCCCTGAGACCTTAATAAAGCATGTCGCTCCGTCACAACGGATTGCGCACTTCTTCCGTTCATTACTGGCTCCTCGAAGGTTGACCAGCGGGTTTAAATAATGGAATCTTGACCGTGAAGTGCGGTGAGATGTCCTAAGCTCCTTGTGCAAATTGTGTGATGGAGATGACATGACGGAAGCGTCTGGCTAGTATAGTTCTCCCACGATGGTATTTGCAATTGCTTCCCAACCAAGAAGCACTCTTTCAAGACATTATGGTAGAGCTCTTGTCATCTAGCGGCTAGTGCTAAATCTCTTGTTTCAGGGGCAGTGTTTCGTTCATAACTTGACTCTCTTCGTTCCTGGACTTCGTTCACGTAAATTACGAAGATAAAACACATGAGAAGTGAACTCGGGAACGAAGTGCTCACCCACGAAGTCCCAGGTCCCAACCGAAAGGCGAATGCAGAGCGCGTCAGGCTGGCCTCTGATAGGTTTCGCCCTTTAACCTCCTGCAAACTAGGGCCACAAAACCACTTGGGGGAATGTTGTTTGGGGGGAGGGGGAGCTGCCTCGAACCTTGCTTGAAGGATTCAATACATATTTTGATGCAACTGATACGGGAAAAGCCCTGGTTTCATGGCATGTTCTGTGATTCCCCGACCTCAGCCGAAGAGCAAGCTTTGTCCGCGAAACGCCTGGCAGGGGTGGGCTTGCCCACCGGATTCGCATGGCGCAGTACTTGCCCTGCAGATTCGCATCCTTACCTCCCCATGCAATTCTTCGAAGCCGCGGAAGCACGGGGAGATCCGTCAGCTTTGCCGCAAGAAATGGCTCTGCAGACCCTCAAGGATACGTCACTTTGAACCTTCATCTCTTAACTTCTTAACCCCGAACTCTGTAGGCCCTGCCACCAAGACTCGTGACCCCGTCGTGAACCTCCTAGGATCCTAGAGTCTTCCGAAATTTCTTGTTTATGGTCTGGCACATAGTGGGCAAAGCTGTAACATACCCGGCGAACTGTGGCTGGCTGGTCGCCAAACATCTGGCCCATAGAGCCTCAAGTTTGGGCAATTTCAGCAAGGAACCATCGGGGTACTTGTTTGCCTTGTTTGCGTGTGAGTTGCTTAAATCTCCAGAACGACAAGGTTTTTGCTCCCAGTTTGTTTGCACTGCCCGTTTTTTCAACGTCAAGCCGAACACGTGTGGACGTCTGACTAATTATAGCAACTTCCTCACTCCCCAACTTGTTTGGTGGAGGGGCCGTAGAAACCCTCTGAAGCTTTAGTTTAAGCAGTTTAGGCCCTAGAGAAGCCCTTTTTTCCAACTCGGGACACCGCGCTCTTAAAGCCTCAACTCTCCCCCCCTGCTCTCCACAGGCGAGATGCTTAGCTTAGGCTATGGGTCTGGCGATACAGTCAGGCGTCCAAGCCCTACGCTGACTCAACCCAGAGCGTTCAACTCCAAACCCTCGGAACCCCCACATCTAAAAGCCCAGCTCGGGAACGCCACAAACTACGATCTGCAATGTGAAACGTACACGCTAAACTCCACCAACGTCTACACCCTCCCTTCACTTTCAGACCAAGACCCCTGTGCTTGCGTAACAAGAAATCTGAGCGAAACACAGCAAGGGCAGCGGTGGTCCATTAGGAGCTCGGTGCCGCACTCCTGCTCAAGGCTTGCGGATGGCACATAATTGCAGAACTGTGTCTGTTGACAAACAATGCTTTCCGCCCTCCCCTCAATTTTTTTCATATTTGTTCGTGGGGGTTCAGTTAAAGCTCAACCCTGGGGCCGCTGTGGCCCAGGTTCTCGTTCTGCATCGGGTTTAGCAGCAGCTGAGCGACGTGGGATCTATATTCTGGGACAGGACCCTTAGAACTAAGTCATAATAGGGGATCGCTGCTAAAGTCAAAAGCAGGTGAACACATGCCCACGGCGATGTGTTGTCGTAATGTGGCTTGGTTGCGCGTGTCCTTTTCCAGACGTCCCATTATAAGTGTTGGGGTTCTCGTGGCTCCTATCACGTCGCAAGATTGCTTTTGCCTCGTCGCCATTTCCATGGTGCGGCTGAGCCCCCATTCCAAGAGCTCGTGGAGCCTCAACCCCTACTAACATACTACAAACCCTGACTCAACAAACAAAGGATCTAGGGTTCAAAAACCCGAAACCCCATAGAACCCGAAACGTCAAGAACCAAGGAATGCTGACAATCCCATGGTTTGTAAATCAGAACCCTGCCTCGCAGAAGAAGACAGGCGCAGCTGCAGCCTCGCAGAAGCGACATCTTATTACTTCTTTTTGGTAAATGGCTGTGCATCAAAACTACCTTTGTCGCCAGTTGTTTAACCCACAAGGGGGCCAGCCTCTTACAAACCCTTGGCGCGCCTGGGGCGCCGGGGCTTGCTTGTGGAGCAACCTCGGCAAGCATCTCAACATCCTACCCCCACGCCTTCTTCCTCGCGGCTTTTGGCAGGTTAGTTTAAGGCCACAGCAGCACGATCTCCTCCAACCGGCTGTGAACGCCAGCCACAAAAGCCGAGGCATCTTGTGCTCGAGCCAGGTTGTGGATGACGTCCTCGCCAGGCAGAAGTCGAACACCATCTTTCGGGAACTTTTGGGACCAGATTCCTCGGAAGCCAAGAGGGCCGCCCAGGTCTTGCTGAGCTCCGTCAGATCCCAGGGACTGGCATAACATGGCAATGAGTCAGCACACTGACCACAGAAAGCACAATCAATAGCGAAAAGGTTTGTCCTTTCGGATCGCCCGCCTGTTGCACACCAGCACAATAAGAAATCGGACCTTTGAGCGCGCGTCTCTGAGTCTCGCCACGATGACGATGTGTCTTTCCGGGACCCGAGCCGGCGCCGCGAAGCCCAACGACAAAGTCGCCTCCATGCATACACACACAGACACACGCACAGAGACAGACGTTGCTCACTCACCTCCTACTCCCCGATCATCTCCGATCCTCTCTGCCTCGAGACGCAGGAAGGCAGAGAAGTCGATGTCGCCCACCATGGCCAAAACCTTCAAAATCGGATACTTCTTCGTTCTCGGATGAACATGGTAGCCTGCACTCGGCTCATGGCCAAACATTTTTCGTCACCGACGCGCTCACGGTCCTGCACAACCTGCAACAACTCCGGCAAGCATGCAGCGTTCGAGAAGAATGGTCGAGAGAATCATAGAGCCCAAAGCAGTCGTCGCACAGATCTTTTATGATCTTTTGGTATGCCTCTATTAAAGCCTCTGCTAGAACTTCGCCCATGTGAGCCTCTAAGCCCCTAAACTTCACTCGATCATTGCCCTCGGAGTACCGTCACGCTTCTCTAGAATACTCTAGAAGTCTCTAAGCCTCTGTTATTGCCCCTGACACACTGTCATGCATCTGCAAGCGCTGGTCGCATCTATACATGAAGCCGAGATAAGGAAACGCGCTTGCAATCTTTGCTTTCTCTTCTCATGCCAGAACCGACACAGGTAGATACATCTTCAAATCCAAAACAAATCCATGGTCCACCGCCGGCAGAGATTCCCACTGCTGGTCGGGCTTTTCGATACCCGAAGACCGAGATGGGTAGTTACATCTTCAAAACCGACAGAACATGCATCTGTCTTGCGTTTGCCCACTGGTCCCGCTGTGTTTCCGCTTCACACGTCAAACAAGCCCACATGATGGGCAATTACTGGTTGCCTCCTCATAAGTAAGACAAACGCATTCTCCAGGACCCAGAATATCCCAGAATAGTACCGCTGCTTGCTGGGTTTGCACATGCCCAAATCGACCGCAACTATGTTTTCCAGAGCCCACGCACGCATCTGCACTGTTTGGACACCGTGGCCCCGCTGTTTGTTGGGCTCTTTCAAACTGCCAAGCCGAGCCAGATGCATGTGTGGAGCCATGGAGAATGCATCTGTCCTGGTGCTCTTCACTCCAATGTGCAAAATGTGTAAGTCTAGGCGGAAACGAACTGAATGTGTGTGTGTGTCTGTGTGTGTGTGTCTGTGTGTGCGTGTTTGCTTGTTTGTCTGTTTGTTTGCCTTGTGGATCAGGCTGCAGATCGGGCCGTTACGCATTCACAGCGAGGCAAGTGGATTTTCCAAGGCCCCCAACTCACAGAATCCAGGTCTGCATAAGTAGGAAACAAATGAATCCACAAGTCCCAGAGACAAACCTCACAACACTTAGCTCGTCCACACAGATCTCGCAACATCCAGCTCTGCACATGTCTCAAAACAAAACAGATGGGAGAACTGACTAACTCCACCAGTCCCAGATTGAACCTCACATCATCCATGTCGGCACACTTCAAAAATGGAGGTGCGTTGGCTGCATTTCATACAACATGTCCGAACACTGCTGCAGAGAGAATCCCTTTCTTTAAGCAGATGAAGAGCCCCTCCTCTTCAGCTGTTTGGGGCACGACAACTCTGAACTCAATCGCTTGCGCCTCGGAATCCACGGGCGTCTGCAACGCCTCGCTGACCTAGTTGTGGAAGCCCTTAATACTAACCCTTCGAAGTTTAAGTTATGATTTTCCCGCATCCGATCCCAACCAGACCAATACTAAACTGCCTGACGGTTTGGGGGGGAGGGTTCTTGAGCAACTGGCTGGGAGTCTGCGAAGGCACCCCCTAACTCCCCCTAGACACAAATAGCTTCTGGCCGAGCCCAATTTCAGATTTTTGTTTTGGGGGATTCGTATTAGGGAGAAACGGATACACTCATCTTCACTGGCTCCACTGCATTCCTCCAAATGTAACTCAGAAGGACTGGATAGCGTTCCAGAAAGCCTTCCTGCAGTGTCTGAGCCCTCTCGCCTTGGCGGCCACTGCTTCTGGCAGGAGCGCAGTGTCGAACGCCACACCTCAGAGCTGTTCAGAGCACATGCTCCACGAACATGTTGCAGAAACGCTCTGCCTCAAGCCATTTCAACACCATGGCTTGGAGGCCACGCCGACGGCCACGGACTCCTCGCGCAGCGACCTGCGTCGAGAGAGTTCTCGGCCCTTCGGCCCTCTTGCCCCTTCGAGCATCCGCCTCTTCAACATCAGCAGGCCATGGTAGCTGATGGAAGGCAAGTGAGGAGCCTGCAAACCACGCACAAACTGCGCCCAACAAAAGATGCTGCGCACCAGCATCCTCCACCACGCCTCGCCGTCCATCACCTCCAAGCCTGGAGTAAGAATCTGGAAAGCACACCCACCTCTTACCGGACTCTTACCTTTCCCTATACGACATGGACATGTCGCTTCAAGACAAATTTCCGGTGCGAGCACTTCTGACTTTGATGCCTACACGACATGGCAAGATAAGTTTCCGGGCACGGAAAACCTGCCGTAACAAAGTGGCGCTTTTTCCTATACGACATGGCAAGATAGCTTTCCGGACACAGTGGCGCTTGTGTTTCCCGATACGACACGACAAGATAAATTTCCGGCGCGAACATTCCTGAAAGGAAAATCTGCCGGCACGAGCATTCTTGGAAGGAAAACCTGCCGTAACAAAGTGGTGCTGTTTTCTTCGCGAGCACTTCTGGAAGAAAAACTTGCCCCAACAAAGTGGAGCGCTTGTTTCCATTAGGCCCTATACGACATGGCAGGAGAAATTTCCGGCGCGAGCATTTCTGCAAGGGAAACCTGCCGCAACAAAGTGGCGTTTTCCCTACAGACCCTATACGACGGGTACACGACGTGGCAAAACATATTTCCGCGCTTTTTTCCCCTATAGGCCCTGCAGTTTCTGGAAGGAAAACCTGCGTAACAAAAGGGGGAATACTTTCTGGACCTGTCCTGCAGGAGTGTTCAGCGTCAGTAAGCGTGGCAAGGGAGAAACAGAAAGACAAAGACAGAGGCGAAGGCAGAGGCAGAGATACAGAGACAGAGGGCACAAAAGGGACTCAAACAGGCAAAACCTCTGCCGAACGCCAGCGACACCAAAGTCACTCCAGGGCTCCTTGGCGCAAGCAGCGCTCCATCCGCCAGCCGTCTCCATCGTTCCTCGGAAAGGAGATCGGATCAAGGAGTGATCATGTTGGTGGAAAGCCTCAGCAAGGCAGCAAGGGCGTCCGAGGCCCGCGCCGGTCCACCTCGATGACGTAAGATCCCTTTGCAACCGTCTCACATCTTTACCATCGCTGATCATTTATTGAGCCCTGATCCCTCCTGGTTGTTGGCGGCGTCGGAGATCCGCCTGGAGGATAAGAGTGCTCGGGCCAGCTCTACATGGCAAAGCACTCGAGTTCTCTCGAGTTCATCTGCGTTTCATCGGCTCCCGCGCTCAGTGCCCGGCGTTGCTTCCTGCGCTTGCAGATTCGCCTCAACCACCAAGACGGAGGAAACAACATGAACACCGTGCCAGAGTGCTGCAGAGACTTGCACTTATTGTAACCTGGCCCGCCTGCTCGAGGGAGACTAAGCCTAAGCCTTGGATGCACTGCACACAGGGTGGCGCCATGCACCCAATCTCGCTCGGGGCCCACACCGAAGCCAATAGGATGACCCAACAAGATCCAAACGCGGCCACGGGGCTCATCCTTTCTTTGATTCCGGAGGCCAAAGCAGATGGAAGTGATTCCTCCGCCTAGCGATGACAACAGCAACAATCCATGAACAGTTCCATGTAGATCCATATCGAGCAGCGTCAGCATTTTACAACAGGGTGCCCCCAGTTTCGGGGTTTCAGTTTCGGATCGGGGGTGGGGCAGTGTCGGATCCAGGCCGGTCAGTTTCGGGACTGAGTTTCGGGACGGCGGGGGAGCGTTTCGGATCGCGCCCTGGTCAGTTTCGGATCGGGCAGAGGTCAGTTTCGGATCGGACGGAGGTCGGTTTCAGGACGTGGGCGGGGGGAGTTGCAAACTGACTATTGATGCTGCTACTGGTGCTGCTACTACTACTACTACTACGACGACGACGACGACTACCACTATGCTACGAGTATACACGAGTACACGAGTACGCGAGCACTACGAGAACTACGAGTACTACGGGTACCACGAGTACTACGAATACTACGGCCACTACTTCTAGTACTGGTGGTAGTACCAGCGGGATTAAGGCGACCACTCTTTCATACTGCTAGTACTACTATCCTAATGACCGCAAACCATAATCCATAGATGTATACGGTGCAACCGTGTCTGACCGTTGAGTTCAACACCGGTGTTGAACTTAACTGGCTTCACTGACCTTAACTTTTTTTCAGGCCTGGAACTACCGTCAATTGTTTTTTCGCTGCCCCCAATGGTGGGGCTGGGGGTTTGGGGTTTGGGGGTTTGGGGTTTGAGGTTTGGTGATTTGGGGGTTTGGGGTTTGTGGTTTGGGGTTTGGAGTTTGGGGGCTTGGGTTTCGGGGCCTGGGGGTTTGGGGAGTTTGGGGCAGTTTGGGGTGGGGGTTGAGCCGACGGCCCATTTGGACCACAGTTTCTGGCTTTGTCGCAAATTTCGAAAAGAAGAAGAGCAAGTCGCGGCGACAGCTATCGTACTTGTTGGTAGGTTTAGGTTTGGTTTAGGTTTGGTTTGGTGTGTGTGTGTGTGTGTGTGTGTGTTTCCCCATGTGCTTTCGGACCTCAGGGCAGTAGGATCGGTAGGCGTTCGGCCACGAAACCGCTACTTCAAGAGTTAAGGCTCATCGGCCCCCAAACCCTACATCCAGCCGTAAACTACAGTTTCAACCCCTATTCCAAAAGTTAAGGCCAATCGGTGTTGAGCTTAACTGCCCGAACCCTCGGCCGCGAAATTTACCAGCCTAAACCCTAAACCCTAAATGTGTATTGAGACTAATGTGCGTGGGGACTGTAACGGACGGTATAATGTAGGGGCCTTAATGATTAGAATAGGGTATTGGGGCCCGTTATGCTATAATTGAAATTCGGAACCCCCAACATAGTATAGGTCCTATAGGTATTTATCTATGCCCCTATATTAACTAAGCATCCCGTCTCCTATACTATTTTTTAAGTTTTGTTTGCCATTTTATGTCTTTAGAAGCGAATCGTTCGCGGGTTCAATGAAAGATCTTTCGGCCCCCGCGTGCACCGACCCGGCAGTCCCAAACCACCCAAACCATACCTATAGGCTCATCCTACCCCCTTTTTAAGGTGCCTACTTTTCTATATAGGAGATCCTAACCATAAAATTAGGTACCCTGAAAAGGGGTAGGGTATGACCCTCTAGGTACTGCAGGTAAACCATAAAGGCGTAGGGCTTTGGGTTTACGCCCTCGGAGTGGGTGATTATTTTGGGTTTGTCAGGAGACGACTGGTGATGAATGGAGGACTGATGCAATCCTTAAGCTGTGCTTGAGTCTGAGCACTCAGCACTTACTTCTGAGGAGCGGGTTTAGGATTCAGGGTATAAGGACAACCCGTCTTCTCAACTCGGCTTGTCGGCTGGAGGCATTAGATTTCGTAGTGGCGCTCAGCGAATCGCCTGCCACTACAGATGATATAAAGGCCATAATAATTAGAATGATAATAAGGCGCCCCCAAAATATAGGTAATTGTTTCGACCCCTATAGCATGCTGACGCGTTCGGCGTCACAACCTGTAGCACCGCATCAGAAGCATTGGGTTAAGACACAAGAGAAGGACCCAAAGGGCCGAAATCCGAAACAGCTGTACTGAACAAAGCCTCGGATAGAAATCGTTCTCTGCGTCTAACTCTGAGGTGCCGGAGATAGAACTTTTCTTGATGGCAACAGATCAAGGCAGGCCAAAATACTCACCGCTAAAGCGTCCAACCCCAAAGCCAACACACCTCCACGAAATCTATTGTCTGGACATGGTAGTTTCCGAAAAAAGGGGGTTTTCCCCTATTTTCGAAAACTACCGAATCTAAAGTCTAAAGAAACTGAAAACTCTGAACAGCCCCATCAACATCCGGAAACACCCGAAAAACCAAACCGCGCTCAAATTCCAGGCGCCCCCACTGGTCATTGCAAGGACATCCCGTGGAGCTTGGGGCGCAGAACTCCTGGTAGTCCTGTCTCCACTCTACAGTGGCTGGAATGAGTTCATCGCTGTTCTGCAGTTGTGAGGGGGTTTTCATGAGGGTTTCGGGCTTGACCTCGGGACCTGAGGGATTATAATATCGTTTTGGGGTGGGTCTAACAGAGTCGAATTATCGATGGATTATGAGGGGTGTTTCTTGAGGCTTGGGTCCAAGCCTCGTGCTGTTGTTTCCTCTGTGACTTGAATAGTACATGTACGAATAGTCCGAATAGGTGTTGTTAGCGTTGTCAACGCTGTCTTGAGATGGCTCTCTTACTTACTGTATAGATACTCAACAAGCAGCACGAGCGTTTGAATACGCAAGCAAGTATACATACCTGCCTGGAGAACCAGGTAGACAAATACGAACAATGACACATACACACACACGTGCACGCATTCATATATGCATCCATGCATCGATGCTTACGTACATACATAATTACATACGTACCTACCCACCAACATACATACGTTACATACACAGATTCATCCATTATCCATCGTTCCATAGATGAAACACCTGCATACATAAGGTAAAAGCCAGAAAGTTGGAATATGATTATCCTAAACCCTTTATGGTAAATTACAGGGTATCCTACCCTGAAACCATATTCCAACTTTCTGGAGTTCCCTTTACGTACGTGCATACCTACGTACATACACACAGACATGCATGCCTACAGAGTTCTATACATCAGATGTACATACCGACAACTTACCCAAGTGCATTGCATTGTGATCTGACACATTACATCACACTGCATTGCATTACACACACTCACGCGTGCATGCATAGGTGCATGCATACATGCAAACCGAACACATGCATACATTACATTCGGCTTTTCTACATGCCGACAGGCATTGCATAAGTGCATACATGCGTGCATGCATACTTACTTATTCTATAACAGGCAGGGGCTTGCGCAAGACACATGGTTAGCGGCGAGGGTCTAGTCAGTCTAGGCTGTGTTTTACATTCCCTTGGTCCCCTTGCTGTTCTGTTTGTGAGCTGAAGATGCGGCACACTGTACATAGCACACACAGCCGAACATACTAACCCCCGTCACCTCACCCTGAATCACACTTCTCCAGCCGCCCCCGTCCTCCCGGCTAGATCCTGAATCCCAACCATTGCAAGCCCCAACTTGAAACAACCCCTAAAGTTATCTAGTGTCCCCTGGTAATCCTTCCGGTCCAAACCCTAAACCCCCAACCCTAAACAGAGGGAAAGTAGTCAATGAAAGAAACAGTCATAGTCTTCCGTGGAAGTGACTCCAAACCCTAAACCCCCAATCCTAAACAGGGGGAGAAGTCTAACCTAAACCCGAAACCAATGAAAGAAAAAGTGATCGTCTTCCGAGGAAGTGACGGAGAAGTTCTGGTTGCCATCCCTTGGCAGCTTGGGAGCTCTTAAACCCCTAGGGGTTTAGGGTTTAGGGGTTTAGGGTTTGGGGTTTAGGGGTTTAGGGTTTGGGTTTTGGGGCTTCGGGTTTAGGACATGGAGGAGGATGGCGGGGTAGGGGGGGGACTAGGGTTTAGAGATCAGTAGGGTGAGGGGGGGTGAACGGTTCCATACCGTCTTATATGGGGAGGGGCCGGAATCATGAGATTACGGTCGAGCTTTAGCCTGTTGGTGCTTTCGTGAAAGCTCTTATGGCTTTTCGGGCTTAGGGTGGGGAACTGAAGGACGTAGAACTGAAACTAGGTTGAGAGTATGGGCAGGGGTTGAGGGTTAGGCTTAAAGCATAAGACATCAGCTGGAAAAAACAAAGCGATTTCGCAAACACGGCTCAGGCGGTGTGTAGAAACATGTAATAATCAGCCCTATAGCGAACAGCAATACAAATTGCGCCAGCTTCTTTGTTATGTTGTTCTAAGGCCCAGTTTCGGGCTTTGGGGAATCAGGGGGTGTGCGGTCTAGGGCTGCCTTGCTGTCAGGCGCGATCCATGGAACAAATTACCGGGTCATGGGTGCAATGAGGCTCAGAAGGATATAAAACCTGAACCCTAACCTTGGACCCCAAACCCAAGGTCACTTCTTGAAGGTCCTCTGGAGCAAGAGAAAGCTGGTAATCTATTCCACCGGGGCGCGAATCGTAGCCATAGCTGAAGCAGAAGTTTTCCGTACCTGGTTTTCGGATATGCTATGATACAACATAGCATAATATGATGTACTATGATGCATATGATAAATCACAGTATATTATACCATACATATATATATATATATATATATATATGTATATATATATATGTATATATGTATATATGTATATATGTATATATGTATATATGTATATTTGTATATTTGTATATGTATGCATATATATATATATATATATATATATATATATATTATGCACACACATAAGTGGCATGCCGGCATTTCGGATTTGGATCCTCGTATTTCAGTTGGCCCTTTGAGGTTGGGATCCCAGAGCTCGGAGCCTTGGGGATGGATCTCAGTTTAGCGTTCAGGGGGGTTTGGGAACCCTAAACGGTTTAAGGTTTAGGGTTTAGGGTTTAGGGGTTTAGGGTTTAGGGCCCTAAGCCCGAAACCTTAAACTCTAAACCGTCCCTGAACCGGTATGAGACCCAGGCTGAGTTTTGGGGGTGGCTTGAGTTTTGTTTGTGGCTTTCTCTCGAATTCGGGGGGGGATTTCAACTTGCGCCCACCCTGAACATACCCTCAAGAGTACGCAGATCACAAGAGCAACAGCTTGGTAAAAAGACTTCCCTGGCGACAAGGACACATCGGGGGTCGTCTTAGCAACGAGGAAAAATGCTTGAATTAAGCCGCAACGGCAAATCCTAAAACCCTAAACCACCGAAATCCCCAAAACCCTCCACCTTAAATATATCCCTTAACCCTAAACCCTACAGCCCCGAAATCCTTCCCCAAGGCAACCAAGGTGCTGTTGCAGAAGAGTGGGCAGGAGCCCCACTCAGGATCCCAGCAGTAGCCGGAGAACTCGTCCTGCCAGGGCTTGAAGGGCTCAGAAACCCTAAACCCTAAACCCTAAGCCCTAAACCCCTAAACCCTAAGCCCTAAACCCTGTAAACCCTGACCCTAAGCCCTAAACCCTATAAGCCCTAAACCGTCAGGGCTGCCATTCCGAGGGGCCTTTTTGAAGGAGTAGGGCTTCTCAAGGATTAGGGCTGAACTCTGTCAGTTTTTCAGTCTCAATCCCTTGTTCAGCCCAGGCGGGTTGGAGCTGGGCTGAAAGGTTTAGGGCTGAGGATTTGAGCCACGGTTTAGCATGAGCGATCTGTAGGGCCTATACGATTTAGGTTTGAGGGTGTAGGATTTAGGGTTTCGGGATTAGGCCTCGGGCGTTTATGCTCTGGTTTAGGAGTACAGCCGAAGCTACTCGGGAAGAAAATGGCCATGATTTTATTTTCTCTTACGGGTCCCACATCTCCTAAGGGTGAGGTTGCTCTGACATTGCTTTTGTTGTTTTAATCGGGCTTCGTTTAGTACGTTGGATTCCACAGGCTCCTGGGCTCATGCCTCTGCATCCTAAACACCCAAACCCCAAACCCCAAAACCCAAAACCCCTAAACCCTAAACCCAAAAACCCCTAAAACCCCCAAACCCCAAAACCTGAGCGAGTCTAAACCCTTGCATTGTGAACCCTAAAACCTTAGCCCTCTAAACCCTGAAACCCTAGTATAATCTAATAGAGGGGCATTAATACGAAAACAAGGTATAAGGGGTCCAAAATAGGGTTCTATAATATAGGGGCCTTAATCATTAGAATAAGGTTTCGGGCCCATTATACTATAAGTATAATAAGGAACCCCCCCAAAATAGTGTTGGTAAATGCCCCTGAAGTAAACCCTGAAACCCTAGACCCTCAACCATTGTAGTAGCCCTTATAGCAACCCTTATGGCATACCCTCATAGTAAGGAGTATAGAAACTTCTTAGAGTAGCCTGATGGTATCCTTATGGAGACTTTTGTGCCCCACGCCATCACCCGAAACCCGAAATGCGAAACCCTAAACCTTAAATCCTAGCCGCTAAACCTTTAAACCCTAACCTGGACCCGCATAAGTAGGAAAAATAATGGCCCAGAACCTCTAAAAGGCCATTCTTCTACATACTTTTGGGGTCCAGGAAATCGTAAACCACTTAACCATAAAACCCTGTAGTACTCTAAACGCCCTAAACCAGCCTTGCACTTGACCTCGTAGTCTGCACATGTCACGTCGAAGGGGTCGAAGCCTCAGTCTTGTCCCAATAAGGGCAGGTCTCGTGGATTCGTGATATAACCCAGAGGGTCCATTTATACAATAGTGTATATATACACACATATATATATAGACATTCATACATATTGAGAAAAAATGAAAAATACAAAAGCAACAATTATGAAAATAACAATAACAGTAATAACAGTAACAATAGTCATAACTGTGTATATATATATATATATATATATATATCATACTTTGTATTATAAATATATACACATGTTCATATGAGTACATACGTATCACCATTATTCGGGGGGGGCTCTCATTCCATAACAGTAGTATATATGGGCGCTCTTGGTGAGGGCCTTGATCGTTGCTCAAACGGTACACATATAATTTGAAAGCCTCAGGAATAAGAATGCAAGCTTCAATAGCAAGGTTTCAAGCCCTGGGGGCTTCGCCAGGTAGAGCTTGCGAGACGTTGCTAAAGCTGGTGTGGTATAGGAATATAGGAGCAGTGACTCCGAAAACCTCAGCACTTGCACGCTTTAAGGTTTCACCCCCCCAACCCCAAACCCTCAACAACGCAGGCAGATTACAATATGGGTATGAAGGGACTAGAAGGGGATATCAATACTAGTTTTTCTGGCTACTAGAGTCGGCAGCAGCACATCTGACTACCTTCCCCCAAGAGCCCAGCTACATGCATTGGGCTTACACTGGAGGCTTGCAGAGCACAGGACTCTAAGCTTTTATGTAGAATCTCCGAACCTAAAAAGTAGGTCAAAGGATTGTGTGTACAGTGTACAAAAAATACTATAAAGGTTTTGCACAGTAGACCCTGACAGTGTCCAGCTAATTCGTAATGCGATCCGCTTAAACAGCACCTTGACTTGATCAGCTAGCACGTATCTTGAAATTTTCGGACCCGGCTATTCCAACAATTACCCCTGTGGTATGAATGCAGGAACAACTGAGTACAAGTATACAGAGAAGCAGACCTGACCTGTGGGGCATGTCATGTACGTGTGTGTGTGTGTGTGTCTGTGTGTGTGTGTGTGTGCATGTATGTATATACGTATATATACATATCTTAAGTACAGAGTACAAATTCCACGCAAAGTGACCAGAGCGAGGGAGGCCGAGAGAGAGCGAGAGGGGCGCGAGCGAGCAAGCGATAGATAGAGGAGAGAGGGCGGGGAGAGGCTGCAAAAGTGACAAAATCTAAGCCCAAGCAAATGACCCAGACCCAATCCCTCCGTACTCCCAAAGCCCTCAACAACGAGGGCTCGAGGGCTGAAAGATTACACAAGGGCCTTTAAGGGCTTTGCAGTTTAGGTGGATGTAGTGTGGCCTAACGGGGGGTCTAGGGATGTAGGGTTAAGGTTTGCGGGCTTTGGATTTCTGGCTTGCTCTTGCTTTTCTTCTCTTTGAAAGGGGAGGCCCGCACCAACTCCCCTCGAGGCTAAGGCAGCCGATGGATTGCTGTTCACAGTACTGGTAGCCGAAGCCTCAGAAACACGCCGGGCCGTTTCTCTTCGTTTAGGGCTTAGGGTTTAGGCTTAGGGTGCCTTTAGGCTAGGCTTAAACTGCTTGTGACGCTTCTTGGAGGGACTGAGGCCGAGAGATGTGAAGCTCTTTGCAAGTTCGAGAACCCATTCTTTTGAGCTTTGGGCACTTCTTTGGGTCCAGGGCTCTGGAGTTACGTAGAGGCCTGAGTAGTTACCAATTTTAGTACTTAAGGTTCTTTATGTTAAGTATAGTATAATGTAGCCGAAACTCCTAATTATTCGACAATGACTAAGACCCCTTTTTCAAGGCTTTCGGAGGATATCTCAACTCTAAGCTGGGTACAGATATTCGACGTTCGCACACCCCAAACCACGTCGACAAGATCTGACAGGTACGTAGATCCCTTCGGCCACAGCTAAGATCTTAAGGCCCAGGCGTTGGATTCGTTCACCTTGACTTTGATGTAGAGATTGCATAGAAATCAGAAGTGCAATGCCATATCAAACTTGCGCAAGACACCTTGTTTTCTCAAACACAGATCCATATACCCCTCACGCCTTAGACACTGTTTCGGTGTCCTTGCAGACACGAAATGTTATGACTGAAGGTCTATCTCAGGGCTCGTTACCTGAGTTCCTGCGCCCAAGCCCTGTACCCACGACCCAGAATATGAAACCCAGCCCTGCAGCCTAAGGAAGAGTTTCGTTACAGTTATGAGAAACACAAAACCCTATCCTAATCAACTGTTCAAACCTGCTAAACCCTTCTGAGGATTCAACTGTCGCACTTTACCTCATACTGCTCGTTGCAAGGGCAGCCTGACGAACACTGGGGCATTCCTAGAGCAAAAACTAGTACCTTGATAAGTCTCCACTCGATCAGGGTCTAGTCATTACGGTGAAAGGTTAATAGTAGGAGCGTCGATAGTTCTGGTTTGGGGAGCCCCAAGACGGAAGGGCGTGGGGCTGTCTTCGCATCCCCTTTTGGAGTTTAGGGGCCTTGCTTAGGGTCAGGTTAGGATTTGCTGCGGCGGGATTCTTGCACAGCTTGGTTTTGCGTGTTGTTCTTGTTCTTCCGGCGGGCCTGGGCTTCACTCTGCAAAGCTTCTGCCTCGAGCACGCAACCCAAAACCCTCAAGCCACAGCCCAACCCTAAACCGCAAACCCCTAAACCCCTAAACCCTAAACTCTAAACCCCGAAAACCCTAAACTCGAAACCCTAAACCCCTAAAACCCTACACCCCTAAACTCTAAACCCCTAAGCCCTAAGCCTTCTGATGTCCTTAAGCCCATCCCCCGGCCCCGGGGAGAATGCCTTAGCTCTTCGCACCAACCGGAAATCATCCCACCGTAAATAATCCAAGGGTAAAAAGAAGGACCCTTAATAAGGAGCCCTAGGTATATACCCTTAATATAGCTGTTATATACCCATTATATAGCCCATCACAGGGTAGGGGTCCACAGTAAGGGTCTCTCCTTTCCCCTTTGATTAAACCCGAATCTCTAAACCTTATAGGTACTGCCCCCTTACACTAAGAGTCCATAATGAGCGACTATTAAGGTCCTCATATATATATATATATATATATATATATATTATGAATATTGTTTAACTCTTACTGAAAGGAAAACCCTTCAACAGAAAGTGAGAACACAACGGACGAATATGGTCGTTGAACTACTAGGAGCTTGACGAAAGCCCCTCAACCTCCACGAAATTCGATTGATCTGTGCCTACCCTACACCTCAAAACTGCTGATCTTTGATTTAGAGCTGCTTGCTCGGGGAGACGATCTTTCCACAATCAACCCCCCTAAATCCTGAGCCCGTTTGTTCACAAACCAAGCCCTTACAATCCGGAATGCAATGCTCTAAGCCAAAAACCGATGCCCAAACATCAACCTCAAGCTCATCTTCACGGCTTCTTAGGGATGCAGGGGTTTAGACCTTGTGGGTCTAGGGCTTTAGGGTTTAGGGCTTTAGTGCTGCGGGTTTAGGGTCTCGTGTCAACAAATTGTAGGCTCGGTTACTACACAGGTTGCCCCATTAACCCCTGAATAGTGACAGGCCCTATTATTCGGGTTTGGAGAAGAGACCCCAAAAGGGGTACTAATTACGGAGGACCGAGGTGTGGACATCTATCCTCTCTTAATAGGCGAAATTAAAAACGATCCCAAAGGACAACCCAGTTTATTTCGAACCCCAGAAAATTGGAATATGGATTCGGCATGATCCGTGCTGGAATTCCCTATAGTTCCCCTGAAGGGCATCAGGATGGTGATGTTCCACCTTGTGGCTTCTACCCAGAGGCCCCGAAGTAGTTCCTTTTTGGGATTACCTCATAGGATCCTATATATATATATATATATATATATATATATATATAAGAACCCCAAAAAGGAACTGCTTCGGGGCGTCTGGGTAGCTCCAAGCTGCAGGGTCCGGGCCTTCATCAAAGGACTTGCAAATTGGTGCCTGGGAGTATGTCGCATCCCAGTCGATCTCACCTCAGGACGTGAGCAACCCGCACCATACTGTTATGTGGGTGGTTGTCAAAATTAGGGTCCCTTTTTGAATCCTTAGTATAGTACGGCACCTAATATTTAGGGTACCCAAAAAGGGACCATAATTTTGACAACCACCCATGCTTAGGCTTGTAGAAGAGCTTGTGGGGCTCCATAGAGATGTTACAGGGGCTTCGACGAGCTTAATAACGCGGCGGGTACCAAATAGAATAGGGCTGTGGGGGTATCTTGGATACATCGGACCCCTATAGTTTTAGAGTATTAGGGTTCAGGGTTTAGTACCGTATTTCTGGAAGCTACCGTATAAAGTAGTGGTCTTTTTAAGGGCTGCATGACTGAAAGCTACTGGAGTCTTCTAGATCAGACACAGCGGTCTCAATAACCAGTAAGCTTGAAATACTCCAAACATCTACAGTAATTCAACTCAAGGCCCCTACATTCACAAACCCATGATGAACCATTTAGACAAAAGCACGTGCTGGACACCCCAAACCCTTCATCCCTTTTAGCTGAGTCCCGGGACTCCGCGCTTTGCAGTCCGAGAAGCTGGCCACTGAAATCCCACACCCTTTCAAAGGGGAAAAGGAGGGACCCTTAATGGGGACCCCTACCCTATAATGGGCTATATAATGGGTATATCATAGCTATATTAAGGGTATATACCTAGGGGTCCTCATCAATGGTACCTCCTTGTACCCTTGGACCCTTCCCTATCAGCCCCCACGGTTCTGTAGGGCTTAGGCTCAAAACCCCCATACTCCTTACAGTAACCCTTTGTGTAACCTGCAGAACCCTTATTTGTACAGTAACCCTTTCGGTAACCCATACTATGTGGTGTCGAGGTTAAGGTTTACCGGCTCCGAGCCCGCAAGCCTGTAAGCCTGTAGGCTTGCACCTTAAAGCCTTCAAACTTGTAAAGGCTATACTACATGAAGTTTTACACCCAAAAAACAATGAATAGCTTGCAACCCTACCCCCGTCCCCTTACAGCCTTTAAACCTCATCCCGAACCCTTACCTGAACCCCAGATAACCTATCGCTTTAATGACTTACATAAGGAAATCATATTCAAGGAACCCTAAGAAGGTAGGTTTCTAGAGGTCCAGGTAACATGGTATATGCTTTAGCCCCAAAGTACCTAATTATGTAAGGACTACTTTCAGGCCACTGATATATACTTTTTGGGCACATGGACCCTCAGACCCTCAGGGAAAGTTAAAAGGGTTTATGGGTGTTAAAGGTTTCTAGCGGAGGCTTCGGAAGCCCAGGTTCACCCTTACCCAAACCCTAAACAGGATCCTTATACTGTAGTAGACCCTTAAAGGAACCTTTCAAGGAGCCCTAAACTCTAAGCCCGTTTTCGACCTTGCTATGATTGTGGCAGCTGCCTTTTTGGCAGCGCGCCGCACATCCAGAGAGCTCAGGCCCGATCCATTTGCATAGACGCTGGTGTAGCAGTACCTGTCTGAAAGAAACGACGAGGGTTTGGTCAAAGGGGAAAAGGAGGGACCCTTAATGGTGACCCCTACCCTATAATGGGCTATATAATGGGTATATATAATAGCTATACTAAGGTATATACCTAGGGGTCCTTATTAAGGGTCCCTCCTTTTGCCCTTGGATTTGGGGTTTAGGGTCAAGGCTAGCACCATAAACCCTAAACCCTAACCCTCAAACCTTGAGACTTGCCAGTTTGAAAAACTTTCGGTTGTCATTTCAGGGCAACTGTCTGTCTATGGAGACTACACTAAACTTAGAAGAGAGCCAAAAAAGGACTCCCCTTAACACCCTCCAGCAATATGGTGGCCTTCCTTCGCAAAGTAGGGCTGTTGTGGTATGCTCTAGTCTGCTTAGATAGGCTGCGTTCATGGAAAGCTCGTAGAACAGCTTTTGTTTGGGGCCATCTCCGGAAAGGTGGCCCAGATGGGGATCATGGAGCAGGGTTTAGGGTGACGGTGACGGGTTCTGAGCTGTAGGTTTCGTCGCGCCCTGCAATCAGCCTAAACCCAATCAATGCGTCTATTAGGAGTAACGAAGACTACAGAACCCAAGTATGGACTTGACATAAGCACCCCTAATCCGACATGACTAAATCAAGGTCTGGAGAATTCAGAACAGTCTCCCCTTGCAGCACTCAAGCCCACAACCCTGAACCCGTAAAACACTTGCCAATGTGCTCCGGCGAGCACTCGACGTCTAAACATCGGCCTAACATCATCGTTACCCAACTGAAAGTTTCAATAAAGTTGAGGCTTGGAGTTTAGGTTGTGGGGCTGCTGCTACACCGATATCTCTCCACCTTCTGAATCAGATCGTTGCATTCTGTGTCTGCTGTCAGCACCCTGCTCTTTACATTGGGCTCAGGCCTTAGATCCAGAACAGAAATTAAACCGAAATCTACAAAACTCGAATCCCGGATCCGGAGGATCATTGCGATCCAAGCCCAGCCTATTTCATGGGGTTGAGCGGACAAAGACTAATGTAGAGTTCAGAAAAATCTTAGCAATGACAGGCCCGCGTAGTCTCAATATCGCAAATATACGCCTACAGCATAGTCTAACTGGTCATGCCTGCATAGCAGGGACGCGGACGTGCCTAGTCTCCCCATCTACAGTAGAAGCCCGAAAGTTGGAACACCAGGGAGTCCCAGCATGAATCATCTTAAACCTATGTTCCAACTTTCTCGGGTCTCACTATACTTCTGTTGATGATATAAACCCTGCATTACCTTAAGGACCCTAAACTATGGGAATTATGGGTTTTCCTTAATATGGGCCATGCAGGATTTGTATCATCAACCGTTCCTCTCAGGGAGGGTCTTTGAGGACCAATGGTTCCGCTCCATCGGCTAAGGCTGTGGCTGCTCCGGGCAGACGACCACGACGGAGTCGCCGGTGTCTGTTCCAGGACCTCGTTTGGGTTTAGGGTTTATAGTTCAGGGATTAGGGTTTAGGGATTAGGGTTTAGGGTTTAGGGTTTCGGCGCTCACACTCGGACAATCCAGGCGAGGCATATGGTTCGGAGTCTGATGATGTGAAACGTGCTAGAAGGACAGTCTAATGATCAATCTCAAACAACAACTTGCGGACTGCGCCCTCTCCAAGATCCTATCACATAATGAAAGCATCTAGTAACCAATAGGACCTCAGAGGATGCAGAGTTGCAGATCACTTTCATGAGTCGGGATAGAGACGGGGTATAGTATGAGAAGGCCAAAACGATATCGAAATAACGGATCGGGACGATCCAGGTATCATGTGATCTGTGTTGGTGTCATCATCTCGATGACTCTATGTGATCTAGCCCTGTTAGCTAGATACATGGATCAAAAGGGTGACGCTCTAGGCGGACATGTGGACTGGGAGCTGTCATGCACTACCAACACACTTGCGTACTTGCACATGCATACATGTAGGTCCTTCATTTGCAGGTCATCAGGGTTTGAACAACAGCACAGTACATGATAGAGCGTAAAAGGTTGACACAAGTAAACATAAAGGACAGAAAACCCTGACATGCTCATACCTGTGCATTTAATAACTTTCCTGCCATGCATGATTCACTCCGCATCATGCAGACCCAATTGAATACCCTGCGGTCACAGTGTACTCAATTTGATCCGCTCAAAAGGGACCCCAGGCAGTGGCGTAGTTCAGATTATAGGGCACGAGCAAAGTCAGTAGAGCCGCCCATCGGCGCTAATACTCCTCTTCTCCATGCGTCTGCGGCTTTCTCAAACCAAAACAGGGTTTAGGGTCTAGGGTTTAGGATTTAGGGTTTAGGGTATAGGTTTTAGGGTTTAAGGTTTAGGGTTTAGGGCTTGAGGCTTAAGGGGGAGGGGGGTAGGGGACTATACCTCCTTAAGTAAGCCCTATTAAGTCCTTAGTATAGGTATTAAGGCCCCCTACCTCTCTCCCCTACCCCCCTAAGAGTCGCTATGATAATACACCATCCAATCAACCTTCCGTCCCCCTATGTATAGGCCCCTGAATAAGCATAAAGTTACTATACCTCATATAGGCTGATAGAGCTCTGTTAGGATATACCCCAAAACTCTGTTCTCATTATTAAAGTTACTATTTCAATGGCTTATAGAACTATATTTCTATATTAGGATACACACCCAAAGCATCCCAAAGCCTTATTCTGAATCGCTGAATTTTCAGGCCCATCTCCTCCTCTGAATTGCCAAGTGGCCTTGTCCGTCCGGGCCACCCTGGGCTTAAGGAGAGGCAAAGCTCAAAGCTGGGAATCCCCCTGTATGGGTACCTTATTCTGGGGTCCTTATACGGGTTACGATAAGGGTACTATAAGGGTTCCTTCAATAAGGGCCCTACAAGGGTTTAAAGTTTCCGAAAGCAAGGGTTGCCTTGTTTTGGGGTCCTTATAAATACTATGTGTGGCTCTACATCAGGGTCCCCTGTTTTCGGAAAGCTACCTTGTTTCGGGGTCCTTATAAATACTGTTTAGGGCACTATATTGGGGTCCCCTGTTTTCGGAGACTCACATATCCGCCACCGCCAATGCCAGTATGACTGCTGCTGGCACCACCTGCTGCTTCTGCCAACACTTGGTGCCACGGCCAGGTGCTACTACACCTTCTGCTTCCCTTTTTTGGCTGCTGCTAAATGATGTGGCAAGTCATTTATGTTGGCTTTGTGGCTTATGCTGTTGACGTTGACGAGTGTGATGCATAAGGGCTTTCTGAAGATGCTGCCGGCATTATGGAGCCCAGCCACGCATCCTAGAAATTGCGGCGCGCAGTACTTGATGTCATCAGTGCTGCACTCCACCTCTCCGAGCGGGAATTGCGGTATCATCAGGCTGGGTTGCTTGAAGGCTATACGTACCTAGTGCAGGAGCCTGATTAAGAAACCCTGGGCCTATAACCCCTACAGTAAACCCAAGAAAGTTGGAAACCGGATTAAGGCCAAATAGTGCTGGGATTCCCTATACATTATTCTTATGGACTGAGGCTATGGGGTTTCCAACTTTTGGGCTTCTACTGTAAAGCCCAACGTTTCTTAATCAGGTTAATCAGCAGATTCTGATCGTCGGGATCTGGGCCGAAAGTCTATAAACTTCGTTGAGCAATAGACAACTATACTGAACTGAGAACCCTAGCAAAAAACTATAATTTTCGCTGTTTCTTAGGGATTATAATAACCAAAAATTAGAAAATATTTCTAAGTACCCCTAAGGCAAGTGCTGAAGCCTATAAAGCCTCCTTACCAGGTGTTGCAGCATGCTGGGTTTAGGGTTGAGGGTTTGAGGGGTTTTAGGGTTTAGAAGCAATTACTTTTCCACATGGTCCCCAATCGCTGAAGAGCCAGGCCCTTGCAAAAAAAGCCAGGTTCTGGACGTGCAGGAATTGAAGGATTCGCGTATCGGTTTCAACACCGGGATTTGAAAACGATTGTTAAATGATCTGGCATTAATATCCTTGGTCCCCTGCGGTATCGTCTGAACCTTTACATAAACACCTTGTTAACCAACTCTTTACAACCATTGCGAAGGCTTACCAAAACCTGCCTACATCCTTTGGAAAGCCCTCCAAACCCCCAATATAGGGGCCTTAATAATTAGAATAGGGTGTTGGGGCCCAGTATAACTATAGGTAATTATTAAGGCCCCTACAGTCTCATACTTGCCGTTTCTGGGACTTTCTGCGGCCGAGGAGTTGACACTCCACGATCCCAAGGACTCCACTTTTGCTGGATAGCCTATCCTACTTGTCGGGTGTCATGGGGAACTAAAGGTTATAAGTGAAAGGGATTATACAGGGATTATATAGGGACTATACTACCCAAAGAAGGTTAAAGGTTAGCTACTCGACTACTAGGCTATAATCTAGAACAGCAAACACCTGAAGAGAGCGTTTGTAGGGCTCCCTCAACCCTAAACTGTTAAATGCCCAAAGTTTAAGGGTGGCATAGGCCCGCAGGGGGTTTACAGAAAGAAGCAAGAGGTTCGGGTTTCTGAGCAACAAAAAAAGACCGACGGTCATTCCGGGTTTAGGGTACATGCTGCTGGGAGGCTGGCTGAAATACAGACGACAGAACGAAGCTGCAGATTCTGCTCTGGCATGTTCAATCTTTGCGGAAGCTATGTGTTGACTTTTCGAATCTTCTGCTATGAGGCGTGAAATGCATATGAACAGCACATCACACAGGTACACATGTATACAGACACACACACACACACGCACACACCCACGTACACGCTTCATGTTATAAATGCTTGGTATCATGACCGCTAAGTCTCACTACGATAAAGCGAAGTCGTTCAGGGAGCGCGCTGCCTTCCGCCCGAAGCTACACACTGCTGCCAGTGCACGGTCAACAGCCCCGACTGAATTGAGAGGCAGGATAATAAGCCAGGGCTACTACGAAGTACGACGACGACGAACTGCCACGACTACTGCTACTGCTACTGTGCCACTACCAACATCAGCAGCAGACAAGGGTTCGGGGGGCAGAACATGATTAGGTGGGACTTTTAAAGCTTCTGAAAAATATTTGTAAATAAGGTCCTCTTAAGCCCAAGGGGAAATATAAAATGTCCCAAAGCCCTACCTAGATGATATAAGAAGTGCAAACGGAAGCTTAAGGAATAACATTTCTAACTGTTCCGGCTTCTGTATTAACCACTCCTGCCTCATAACCCTAAACCCCCTAAACACTAGATTCCAAACCCCAAACCCCTAAACCCTAAATTCAAAACCCTAAACCCCTAAACTCCTAAATTCCTAGAACCCTAAACTTAGATAACTCTTAAATTCCTAAAACACTAAATTCAGGTAACTCCTGCCTCATGTTCATCACAGCTGCAGCTGTGGTTAGATGGAGAGCAGAACCAGGAAGTCTGTCCCTGCACAAGCACAAGTTCGCTACAGAAAATGTCGGGGCTTTAAATAGAGAGAACTTCGTTGTTGTAATTATGCTATAATCTACCCCCAAAAAATGTAGGGCCTTTAATAGATAGAACTTCCTTAATGTGTGGTTGTCAAAATTATGGTCCCTTTTTGGGGTACCCTAAATAATAGGTGCTGTATTACATGAAGGATCCAAGAAGGGACCATAATTTTAACAGCCACCCTACTGTGATTATCGTATGATATACCCGCCGAAACCCTATTCTCATTATTGATTATGCCTCTATGTTATCCGCTATCACTTTCGGGTTTAGGGTTTAGGCCGGGTCACATGGGTCCTGTAAAGGTCCGTGGGGCTATAGACCCTAAACAGCAAGCCCTGAGAACCTAAACCGTGAAGCTCTCACCCCTAAACCCTAAACCCGAACACCTTAAGCTCTGAACCACAGACAAGCTGCCTCCTGCTCGCTAGTTTAAAACCTAAGCATTAGATTCCCAAGCCCTTGAGAGACAGGTCGATCATGGGGGGATTCCTAACCCTTACACCTTTCACTTGCGCCCTCTGAAGCGCAACCCCATAAAACTGGGTAAGTCTCAAAATTATGGGTCCCTTTTCGGGTATCCTAAATATTAGGTGCCGTATTATCATAGGGACCCGAAAAGGGACCAACATTTTGACAACCACCCGTAAAACTGCAGGAGGAGGTGTTCAACTTAAGTGCGCATGACTTCCAGGGGAACCTGGGGCAGGGTCGGGCTGATTAGTTTGCATGAGCAAAATCTCGGCCAACAGAAGTTGCAATGAGAGTCCTTCATCTAGAAGCCCAATAGAACCAGAATCAAGCTTCAAAGGGAAGGCCACTTATATAGAACCTAGGATACCCAGTAACCTAAGAATAAAAAGGCCTCTCTTTTTGGTATTGGGTAACTTTGTAAGGAACCTAGGACTACAAAAAGGGAATAAGGGTACCATTGGGCATCCTAGTATATAGAACCCTGGATGGGAGGATGGCCTTCCTGGCGACCCCTAGAGAAAAGCACCCCAAACTACACACCAAGCCATGGGCAATCCTTCGGAGGCCAAGGTGGGATCAAGGTAGGTGGGATTAAGGATCCCTTATATGAGGACTCTTATTTGGGAATATCCCACCTACCTTCATCCTACCTTTTGAGGCCCCCGAATCCTTCAACTCAAGGACTTGGCAGGTGGCGGGTTATCCGGGAAGCTCATTCCGAAACCCCCGGATCCAAATCTTACCTTTGGTTAGTAGGGAAAGGAGGAATGGGGTTTAAATATAGCTACAATTACTACCATTCTTCAATTCCCTACTAACCAAAGGTAAGAAATCTAGGCTTTCGGCGAAAAGAGTTAGAGCCCTGACATATATCCACCCCTCAAACATCCTACAGAACCGCAGTACACTGAAGTACTCTATTGAAGCCCTTGTGAGCCGTCATGAAGCCGCCGCCCCGTCCCGATTCAAAGACAGTGCACCCCTACATTAGGGTTTAGGGTTTCGGGCCCTGCAATCCTACATTTCCTCAACTGCTGTAGTTTATGCATTGACGCTTGGTGCCTGGGGTTTTGGGGGTACATTTTTTTCGGGTTTGGGGTTTAGGGCCTTGGGGCTTTATGTAATGCTTCCGGGTTCAGGGGTCAGGGTCGACTGTAGAAGCCTGAACGGTTCTGGAGGCGCCTTGTATATTACAAGGAACCTCAAGCACACTGTTACAAGTTTAGTCGCTTCCAAGGTTCATGGGCCTGCCCCTTTACATTACCCTTAATAAAACCCTTACCCCTAACCCCTAAACTCCTAAACCCTTCAACCTAAACCTGAAACCCTTGACTACTGGACCCCTAAACCCTAAAGCCCTAAAGCCTCAAGCACAGGAGTACGCAGACTCTTGAGATCCCTATAGGGCGATAGGTGCAGGCGAGCGGCGAAGCCCGACACTCCATACATCGTGGCGTATTGCCGGTAGCACAGGATCCTCGCTTTGGAATTTAAGGGCTTGGGCGGCTTTAAGGATCTAAGGGTCTACGGGTTTAAGGGTTTATATGGCTCTATGGAAATAATGCAAAGATAAGTTCCTGGTGTGGAGTATAGAGTATATACAGGGGGCTTCGTGATTACAATGGGGTTTGAGACTCCACCGAATGTGGTTTGAAGGAGTACACAGCTTCTTGAGCAGCTTCCGATGTAGGGGTGAAGAACGACAAGTTCTCGTGGATTGAACCTGGAGGGTGAATGCATGATGTTAGCCCCCAAACGTCTGGAGACGTCTGCAAGTTGTCCCTCAAGGCTTCACTGGATTTCGGGCGGACAAGCTCGCAGTCAGGGCCGAGAATACTACGGCATCACCTAAACCCTAAACCCTAAACCCTAAAACCCTAAACCCTAAGCCCTACCGATCCGCTATGACATCACATGATCGCTGTCCACCGTATCACAGAACCTAGAGGGTCATACCCTACCCCTTTTTTAGGGTACCTAATTTTATGGTTAGGATCTCCTATATAGAAAAGTAGGTACATTTAAAAAGGGGTAGGGTATGAGCCTATAGGAATGGCGAGATAGCCGTCGAACATCCTTCCACAGTCAGTTCAGACTCAGGAATATCTAAACTCCTGAATTGCACGGACACTGGTGTGGGGTTGAAGCGTTTTGTGAGCTTAGGCCCCGTGTTGCTTTGCTGGAGGGTTCGTGCTACTGCTGTTTGGAGATGGGATGCAACTGGCCGGTTCATTGTGCCGAAGGCCTTATCCCTAAACCCTAAGCCCTGAATCCGAACCCACCAAACCTCTAACCCCTACGCCCGCTTTTGACTTGCTCCCCCCCTTGGATTTCGCGGCCTTAACACTTAGAATCGGGTTTCGGGGTATGTGGTAATAACTACTGGAAAACCAAAACTCAGGCCCAAATGGTCAACAGTACTTTCTTTTAGGATTCCTTACTTTACAATCCGTCGTACGTGCACTGGGGCCATACTGGGGCTACTTGGGCAGCTCCTCACTCCCCAATCACGACTTGAGGACTAGCTGCCTACAATGATACATCAGCCAAGAGGACATCCTAAACCCTATAAGCTCAAAACCCTAAGCTCAAACCCTAAACCCTTGAAAAGCCCAAACTAACCCCGAATACCCTACACCCCCAAAAGCCTAAACCCTGAACCCCTACCCCCGAAACCCTGAAAGCGTCTACAAGGGGATGTGACTTTGCTACTTAACGCTTAAAAGCTAGCCTTACGCACACCAACTCCAGAGCCCGCCCCAGCCAATCATATTATCACGCGCAGTCTCAACCCGAAAGCCCTGAGCCCCTCACCCCCAGAACTTTCAACTGCGAACCCCTCATTTGATGAATTGTCAACTAATACTTTTTTCGATATCGAAACCATGCCATAATATCGGTATTGAGCCGCAAATCACCCTGAAGCCCTAAACATCACACCCATGTCAATTGCGTTCGCGCGTCTCATCCATCTGGCAGACGCCACCGCCTCCGGGGTTCGAGCAGGGGGACGAGCTGGATTTCTTGCCGCTGCGGAGGAATTTGCCGTAAATGCCTTCCTTCCGTTGTGGCGACAGCATAGTGGTGATAGTGAGCCCAAACCATGCACTGTAGCCCCTACACACAAGTCTAGGATTAAGGGCCCTTTAGGGTTTGGGCATTTTGTAGTGAAGCCCAGAAAGTTGCAACAAAGATTTCGGATGATTCATGCTAGGATTCCCTATACTTTACTTTAGGGCATGAGGCTGATCCTGTTCCAACTTTCTGGCTTGTACTGTAAGGTTTCTGAAGGGCTCGGGATGTGAGCTTGACTTGTTGAGGCTCCACCTACGCCTAAAAGTCAACAGAAAGGTCGAAATCATAGGCGATTTAGGGTTTATAGAGTCAGGGTTCAGGGTTTAGGGTTGTTGAGAGTGCTTGCCTAAAGCCTAAACCTGTCTTTAAGGACTCCGGGCTTCATGGGGACCCTAAACCCTCAACCCTCTGCTTTAAGGTTTCTAGGGCTAGAGTTTAGGGTTTAGGGTTGCTCAATCCTCTGCTTTAAGGATTTCCGGCTCTATGGGCTTCCTGGAGGAGGAAGCCCTGCCTCGCGTCGCTGCCCTTTTTGCGCTTTGCATGCAGAGGCGGGGCCTTTAGTGATTCCCAAAGGGTCCTATGTACCGATACAATAGAATGTAGGGTTTCCATATTAAGAATTACCATTAAGACTTAAGGACGTATCCCCCATAACAATACATAGGCCCCTTTGGGTTAATAATTGGAATAAGGTTTTGGTGTATATTATACTATACCTAGACCCCCAAAGTAGGTAAAATAATGGCCCAAAACCTATAGAAGGCTATTATTCTACATACTTTTGGGGTCCAGGTAATCATAATGAGGACTCCCCAAAATATTCTTTCGATGATTTTCGGTTCCGGCCCGACTTGTCGACGCGTTGAGCACGGCGCCGAGGTCGAGATTCCAGGCATTAACTGCACGTGCCCCGCTTCTCTTGGGCAGAACTGTCCCGTCCAGACTATCACAGCCGCAGGGACGGCACCGCCTTCACGTGAGTATCTCCGAACACAAAACCTTCGGTCGCATGTTACATCTTCAATACTGCCTAGCTGCAACTCAGCAAATCCACATCTGAACACAGTCATTCCGAGCCAAACCCTTCCAACCAAATGTTCAAGATAACTGCAGCATGCAGCTTCACCCTGGTATTCTTGTACATCGTGACGGTGAAGCTACGGACGCCCTGAACCATGAAGATGAATCTTACACCCTGCAGCGAACTCTGCAACTGCGCATTCCAGTGCGTAAGCCCTTTATATAGTTCAGCCTCCCATGCAGCCACCGCCCTCAGCGCAGTAGCTGCTGAAGAGTCCGTGGCCTGAGAGGAGAATCATCTACCATACTATGCCGTCGTTATGATGATGCTCCTGATTAGTGCCGCTATTGAAGCGGCTCCCTGGGGCTTGCGGCTCCTCGTACTGCTTTTCCTGCTACTCCTGCTACCACTCTGCCTCTTCCTCGCCGTCCTCCCCCTCAACCTCCTCCCAGGACCACGACGACGACGGCGCAGACTGCTACCACCGTTATCCCTGCTACCATGACGACGATGACGCTTTCTGCGTCGGCTGTTTCGCTATCAAATAACATTTTCATGCCTTCAAAATGATGATGAGCACTGGGAGGACGAACTCACTGAAAATGACTACGACGATAGCAGCTGTCTCTGCTCGTGGCCATTGATATTGCTCCATGTACCTGTATGATATGTACTTAGGGCTTAAACGGGTCCTATATAGGCACGTAGACCTGTTCTCGCGCAAAGACTTTGAGAGGATTCTGGTGTAGGTCCCGACACTACACCCTAAACCCTAAACCCCCAAACCCAAACCCCTAAACCCCTAAACCGCTAAACCGCTAAACCGCTAAACCCCAAACCCCTAAACCCTAAACCCCTAAACTGAAGCGAGCTGCGGGCGCTGCGAATAGCAGCAGCGAGCGTGCCGAAGCGTCAGTGAGGCTGGCTCCGGAGCTGGCGCGACAGGCGCAGCGGAGGAGCTCCAGCACCGGCTCAGGTGCAGGCGCATGCGACAGGCATGCTAGCCAATCAGAACGATAGGACCCCAACCTTGTCCCCTGGCCTGCCCTCTGGCCCTGGCCCTGGCCCTGGCCCTGGCCCTGGCCCTGGCCCTGGCCTGGCTCGGCCCTGGCGCTGGACCTGACCCTGGCCCTGGCCGTGCTGGCGCAAACCAAGTCTCCCCCATCCTTGCACCCGCCCTGCCCTGCTCTGCCCTGCCCCCTGCCCTGCCCCTGCCCTGCCCTGCCCTCCTGCCCTGCGCCGCCCTGCCTCTGCCCTGCTTGCCCTGATTTTGGGCCACCGCCAGACCAAGCCACAAACCTTAAAAAAAACCCTAAACCCGACAAAAGTCATAGACTGGGTGGGCGGGTAGGGCGAGAGCGTTGAACCTAGCTAAATCCTAAACCCCTAAACCCTAGTCAGGATCTCAGGCTGACCACTCTCCAATCGGAACCACGTGCATCCGAAACCAAACTCAGATCCACACATGTACCGTTGTAGCCACAGTTGAGCATGTGCATGCTGCCGTCCTGAGTGAAGCGAAATGGAGGCTACCGGGAGGCTTCCACTGTTAGGGGCTTACCCAAAAGCACCAAAGTAGTTCCGTTTTGGGGGTTCATATATAGAATCCTATAAGGTAATCCCAAAAAGGACCTACTTTGGGGCCTATGGGTAGGCTTGTCATGGTGAAATGGGAGTTTCCGAAAATTAGGGGTACCGTATTTTGGGGTCCGTATCACAAAAGGGTCCTACTATATATTTAGGGTACTATATTAGGGTCCCCCAATTTTCAGAAACTCCCAAATCGTAACCTTAACCCTAAACCCTAAACCGTAACTCCTGAAGCTTTAAGCTCCTCATGGCGGCCATGGCGTGGTGCTTATGTAAGAACCTGATTTAGAAACCTTGGGCCTTTCTTAGGGTTCCTTATACGAATCCTACTTACTATTTTGGGGGTTATAGGTGGTATGCACAAAAATCTGGCCAGTATTCAGCGCCAGCACACGACGGCAGGCAAGGCCTCCAGTAAGGACAACATTGCTGGTATTCGCTACCTTAAATGAACCACAAGCCCGAAACCACTGGAGTCCACACTGGCCGATGGAGGGTTTTGAGTAACTACTCGGCAGCTTTGTACAGTGGCGCGTGTCTTCCGAACCTCGTCTTTAATTCTTAGGGTGCGGCAAGATCTGTGAACAAGGGAAAACAGCCAGGAATGCAAAGATTAATGCGAGACTAGCTACTAGACGTGGTTCGCGAAAATGTTCCTGGCACCATGCCAGACCTTCCAAAATTAAGGAATATACCTTAAATTATAATAGGATCCCTAATATGATTTAAGGCTTAATTATTCCTTAATTAAGGGATTTTGGAAGGCCTGGGCATGGCCCTAAGCCCCATGCAAAGCCCCAAAGCCCCAAAGTAGCTATAACGAACCTTCAGGAGTCTTTCCCTGTCGACCTCTGTAGTGCTCGGAGGCTTGCCTAGACCCTCTTGGCCCGAACACCAAAAACCCTAGAAACCCTGAAACCGACGCCTAGGCTCCCTTAAAGGGACCCCTTCAGGGACCTCCCGGGTTGAGTTTAGAAGAACCAAGATCCGAAAAACCCGAAACCCTAAACCCTAAAACCCTAAACCCTAAAACCCTAAACCCTAAAACCCTAAAACCGTAAACTCTAAACTCGAAACCCGCATCCCCCAAAACCCTAAAACCCTGTCAAAACCCTCTTTTTAGCATCTGCAGCCCTGTCGCAACGGCATATCCTGCCGAGACTCATGGGAAAGGCAGGGGGCTTCGACAATGGCTTGGGGTTTAGGGTTTAGGGTTTAGGGTTACGGTTTAGGGTTTAGGGTTTGCCGTAGAGTGGCGCAGAAGCGGAATGATCTTGGATCAGTTTCTTTTCGAGTGCGTCGTCATGTGACGACTGGCCGTTAAAGCCTGATTGTGGATGGCTCTCTCTTTTAATAGGCGGCCAAACCACCCAAACCTATTCCTTTTAGGGTTTAGCACCTAAACTCATTCCAAGGTTTCTCTCTCTTCAAACCGCAAACCGCAGGGCAAGGCAGACAGGGCGGGCAGGGCAGGGCAGGCCAGAACAGGCAGGGCAGGAAACGCACAGGCGCCCCCTAGGACTGGGCCGGAGCCGCCTAGGTCCTTGGAACCTGCTCGCTGGAGGGTCCGGGGCCCCCCCTGGGGGGTCCCTTTTTGGAGGGGCTGCCCAAAAGGCAAGTCGAGGGTGAAGGGGTTTGTACCGGGCCTAACGTGGGTGCTACAGTCCCCATGGCTGTGGGGAGGCGGGCAGGCGTCTTGGGTCGCTCTGCGCCATCGAGGTCGAGGGGCTTAAGCGCCGCCCAGGTGGGCGGCCTATGCCTTTGAGTTTAGGGTTTAGGGTTTAGGGTTTAAGAGCTTAGGGTTTAGGGGTGTAGGGTCTAGGGCTTAAGGGTTTTTGTGGTTTAGTAAGGAGGGCTTTGGGTCTAGCACTCAGGGTTTAGAGTTAGGGATTTGTAGTATTTAAGATTTATGCTTTCGGGTTTAAGGTTTGGGATTGCGGCATTGAGTATAGAACTGAGACTATTGCAATGGTACTGGTCTCGTTTGGGCGCTAAGCATCTTTTATTACGGCTTCGTGGACGTTGGTTGTGGCCTAGATTTCGTCAACGTCCCTTTGAAGCCCCACAACTGCAAAGCCACGTGAAGGATTCAGGCCCTACCCCAAGGCCCCAAAGTAGTTCCTTTTTGGGGTTCATATTTAGAATCCTATAAGGTAATCCCAAAAAGGAACTACTTTGGGGCCTTTGGGTAGGGGAAGCCTAAACGCACCCAAAACCCTAAACCCCTATTGTAAACTCCAAAAATTGGAAACTTAATTAAGGACAAATCGTGCTGGGATTCCCTATACTTTGCTCTTAGGGATTGAGGCCACAGGGTTTCCAACTTTTGGGCTTCTGCCTTACCCCTAAACCCGTTCAAGTCCCCAAGCGCACCGTTGATCGAGTCGACTGAAACCGAGTCAGAGCTCAGCGGGGCCTTAATAACTAGAACACGGTTGTGGCGCCCGTTATACGGTAATAAGATGTAAGGGATCTATGATAGGGACCTATGATATAGGGGCCTTAGTAATTAGAGTAGGGTTTGGTGCCCATAATTGTAAGAAGGAACGACCACAATGGTATTGGTAATTAGTTCGGCCCCTACAGTAGGGCCGCAGTAGTCCGGTCCGATCTTTGCGATAAAGCACCTATAGACCCGGTAAGCGTAACGACTGGTTACAAGCATCCCGTTGTGATGGCGGTCCTGAAAACGAAGAGCCCCGAGACTGTGCAGGAGAAATTCGGATTTGCCACGGGTACTAAAGCCTCTAGGACTCTAGAATCTATAGTCTTGTGTGAACTATAGTAACTGTAGGGCCCCTGTACATTCTGTACTAAACCTTCTAGTGAGAAGCTGCATTAAAAAAATGGTTTATAGTAAGGTCCAATCTGGAAGGTGTGAGTCCCTCTAGGGCTAAATAGGGTTGAGAGTTCCTTGGGTCAGATACTGCTTCTAATTACTTGTGGCTTAAGCGTTAGGTGTTAGCCTCACCAGGAATATGGGCAGTTGTGAAAATCATGGTCCCTTTTTGGGTACCCTAAATATTAGGTGCCGTACTAGATTAGGGACCCAAAAAGGGATCATGATTTTGACAACCACCCATGTCATGTGTAAGCCTGAAATTCGCGATTCACTCCCGCCGACAGTCCTGCATCCACGCATGTCGCGTTGTCGATTGTCTCGAGGTTTGCGAAAGTGGTGTTCGCCCACTGCGCAAGGCCAGGGAAATCTGCTTCGGTTTAGCGGAAGGATCTTCCTATGACAACTTTTGAATCCGGATGCCAGCCGTAGTTGTGCGGGTTGAACTATGTTTTAGGTTCTCATGAACCATGGTTCTTAGGTCGCAAACAACGAACACCAAGTCCTGTTTCCCGTGTCAGCACCGACCTGCCTTTGCAAAAAAGTACCACACACACACACACACGCATCCACAACTCTCCACGCGGCCTGTTCATGTTGAACAACCCATGTTCAACCTTAAACCCCAAACCACCAAGCCCCTCAACCCCTAAACCAAACCCTAAACCCCCAAGCCCCTCAACCCCTAAACCGCTAGACCCTAAGACCCTAAAACCCTAAACCCTAAAACCCTGCACCCTAAACCCTATAAACCCCCAAACCCTAAACCGCCGAAGTCCGAACCAGACTTCTAAGATGCTGTGACTTTGGAAGACCGAGGTTCAAGAATTCAAGAAAACTTGGAGGTGCATGGGTAGTTATAAGTGGGGTTACAACTAGGGCAACTATACTTATAACCCATATTAGGGGACTTATAACCCTACTTGTAACTACCCATGAACCAAGAAGAGCAGGTTCCCCCAGCAACCCCCTTGAGGTTTGGGGGGTTAGGGTTTAGGGTTTTAGGGGTTAGGGGTTGAAGGCTTTTTGGTTCAGGGGTTATAGGGTTTAGGGGTTGGGGGTTTGAGGCTTTTTGGGTTTAGGGTTTATTTTGGGTGCTACTGAATAATACAGTATGCCAGACTCGAATAAAAAGGGTTCCCCTTGTTCCTAATATTCGGTGTTGAGAAGGAGGCCCCATAATACAAAGGGGAGAAGCGCACGACTGGGAACCTAGCTGGTCTAGACAGGAAGGGTAGAAAAGCGCAAACAGTTCTATTCCCCGAATGCGCCTAAATCCCTACTTCGAGGATCATGGGACTTCGTCAGTAAGGCTATAAGTACCTTAATTGGGGTGATAAGTAGTTATGAGTATAGTTACCTTACTTATAACCCTAGTTACTAAGTCCCATGATCCTCTAAGTAGAAGCCCGGAAGCTGAACAATCACCACCCAGAGACTCCAATACCCCTTAATTAAGGCATGTTCCGTAAATTATAGTAGGATCCCTAACACGATTCAAGGTATATTCTTTAATTAAGGGAAATTGGAGTCTCCCACCCAAAGCCCGCCTAAAATCCCCAAACCCTAGAGCCTTCAACATCTCAGAAATCATGCAAAGCCCGTTCAACATGAAACACCTCTTTCAGTAAAAACCTGACAACTCTAATCGAAGGCCTGTACGGCCGATGAGATCATGGGAAAATGTCAAACCCTGTCATAAAGCTCTGGAAAGCCCTCAACCTTAAACCCTAAACCCCCAAACCCTAAACCCCTAAACCCCAAAACCCCTCAACCCCCAAACAGAACCCGCTAGACCTTTACACCCTGTAAGCCCTAAACCCTATATTCCCAAAACCCCGACTTCAGCCGAGGTAAGAACCGACAGTTCCGCAGAGACGCCGCTGCAGGCGGAGGTGCTCGCGAAGCAGCCTCTTCTTCCCCAAAGGGTCCTATGTACTGTTATGGGGGATACTTCCCTAAGTCATAATAGTAATTCCCAGTATGGAAACCCTACATTCTGCTATATCGGTACATTGGACCCTTTGGGTTCGAAACATCCGAGGTGCGTAGGGTTTAGGGGGTTTAGGGTTTTGGGGGGTTTTAGGGTTTAGGAGTTTCTGGTTTTGGGGTTCAGGGCTGTCCAAAGGACTGTATATAAAAGTCTTCCAAGAACTTTGTATACAGGGTTTTGAAGGCAGGGCTTGCTAGTCTAAAACCGTAATCTAGGGGCCTCAATATTCAAGACTATGACGGCGTAAGCGCTTGAAACAGGGATTCTAAGGACAAGTTGTTAGACATGATTTCAGTCCCCAAAAGCAACACTATGTCAGTGCTGTATACCTTATAAGAGTTTCAGGGCTTGAAATGCCGTGTTCAAAGCCGTTGATCCACAAGTCAAGGGGAAAAGGAGGGACCCTTAATGGGGACCCCTGCCCTATAATGGGCTATATCATGGGTATATAATGGCTATATTAAGGGTATATACCTAGGCGTCCTTATTAAGGGTCCCTCCGTTTACCCTTGGAACAAGGCTTGGGATGTAGGTCGCCAGGACTGAGGGCCTAAGCAGCGGTGGAAGGGCTTACGGGTTTGCAGTTGAGGGTTTAGGGGTTGAGGGCTTAGGGGTGTAGGGATTCAGGGTCTAGGGGTTTAGGGGTTTAGGGGTGTAGGGTTTTAGGATTTAGGGCTTAGGGGTGTAGGGTTTTAGGGTTTAGGGCTTAGGGGTGTAGGGGTTTAGGGCTAAGGGGTGTAGGGGGTGGGCTTAGGGTGGGTTAAGTCTCGACGTCCGGTGTAGGTTTCCAGTTTCCAACCTCAGGAGGTCCTTGTTTGCAGGTCTGCATAGCAAACTTCATCGGTCAGCCCCAGCCGTCCAAACGAGATCCGAAGAATGACCACAATACCCCCTACCTAGACCCCCAAAGTAGGTAAAATAATGGCCCAAAACCCATAAAGGGCTATTATTCCACATACTTTTGGGGTCCAGGTACTATGCAAACGGATTTTATCACTCAAACCGAAAAGGTAAGGTCGCGAAACTTGCAGGGTTTCGGGTTTGAGAGTTCGGGGCATCAATGGTTCAGGATTTACAAGGGTTTATGTTTTAATTCTTTTTGCGGGCCCGTGTCCTCCCTGCAACAGATGGAATACCTAGCAGGCCGAGCCTGGTATCAGGATTGAGAGGCCAATATGCGATGTCTGTATGCTTTAGAAGCTGCCCCCACCCTGTAATAGTGACTATAAGGATTATATTAGGGCCCTATTATATTCCTATTCTACCACTATTACGGGGTGGGGGCCCCTTCTAATGTATGCTGGAGAAGACAACATCTCTCAGTCCTGAAAAGCAGCCTCCAGATCACTCAGCATCCAATGCCCAAAGTTCGCGAGCCGTTCCTACACAAGACTGAAACCTAAGTAGCCCCTACTTGTCGGGTATCATGTGGAACTCAAGGATAACCTTCTTGGCTATATAGGGATGCTACAGGGGCTATACTACCCAAAAACGGTTAAAGGTTACCTACTCTATTACTAGGACATCTTAATAAACGGACCCTAGAAGTGGCCCAAACTTAGAAAACTACCCAAATAGCACAACTTTGTCCTGTAACGGCAGATTGTCTACTCCAAGGGTAAAAGGAAGGACCCTTAATAAGGACCCGTAGGTATATACCCTTCATATAGCCATTATATACCCATTATATAGCCCATTATAGGGTAGGGGAGCCCATTAAGGGCCCCTCCTTTTCCCCTTTGATCTAGAGGCCTCTGGAGCCTGCACACCAGAAACCCAAAGACCCGACTCACTGCAATCTGGGGCAGCGACAGGTGAGCTCTGAGGCTGAGGCGACATTTTGCACATACAGAGTATCTTAGGGTTTAGGGTCTAGGGCTTAAAGAATCACCACTATCGAGAGACCATAAGAGCTCTGCTAAGAATGCCTGGCGCTTCGTGCTGCTAGGATTGGGGACTTGAGTTTAGGTTAGTCTTCCCTCTCCGTAAACTACCCGTAAGCACCCTGAGCTTCGCAGCCTTTGGCAGCTTGCATTGGGCAGGCGGCGCTCATCATCTGGGATCGAATGTGCCGTGTCAGAAGAATAGCGCCTTTCGAGCTCTACCTGGACCCAAAAAGTAGCTCTGTGTAGGTTTTTGGTCATTGTTTTACCGACTTTGGGGGGGTCTAGGTAAAGCCTAAACCCTCAACACTGCTCCGTCAAGCACCAGAGTGTGCTGTTCACAGTTTGTAGCTTTCTGGGCGAAGACGCAAGTTGACTCAAGACAGAAAAGTATCTGCACAGCTGCAATATAGTGTACCGGACATAGCACATAGAGGAGTGTTCTGGTACATATTGTAGTACTGGTAGAGCTGTAGCATTTGTCAGCTTATATGGGTTTCGCCAGGACGGCCTGCATATTTAACAGGTTTGACATGCAAAACCCCCGGCGGAGCCAATGGTATAGTATACCAGGGATAACCCTTCTGTGGTGCGACTCGCTTTGTGCAAACTGTCATGTGATAGTTGTTGTATTACACCCTGCTGCCTTGCCCGCTGGCCAGCGACTTGAGACAGACACTTCGCCAGGGTCCTTCATATAACGATGCCAGACGAATACTAAACTGAGTACTGTGCTATACTGTATTATACTGTATTGTCTATATATGTTATACTCTACTGGATATTGTATTATAGAAGTACTGCATGTTTGACCAAAGTATACCATGCCATCATACTAAAATTCAACTTTACGATACGATACCATGCTATGCTGTACTGTACTATGCTCAGGTAGTTTTGGTGGTTTGGCCTCGGCCCCTGGGGGCTTTACTTCCAAATGTCGCTGAATCGTTTTGCGGTTTGAGGTTCAGGGATCTTCCTAAGTCCCCAATATCCGCAGCTTAGAATCCAGTATACCTAGACCCGCTGTTATATGTTCGCTATCTGTGCCTTTGCCGGTAAGGACTTTCCTGCTTACCCCGTTTTGAAGGCCCTGACGCCGGAAGAGGCCTGCTTGCCCAGACCTTCCAAAATCCCTTAATTAAGGAATATATCTTAAATCATATTAGGGATCCTATTATAATTTAAGGTATATTCCTTAATTAAGGGATTTTGGAAGGCCTGCTTGGCTATCAGGTGCAAAGAAGCCCAGGGTCGGAGTATTTGGGAGTTTCTAGGGGTACCTTATTTTGGTGTCCTTACACTAAGGGTCCTACGATTATGTAGGGTGCTATGTTAGGGTCCCCTATTTTCGGAAACTACCATTTGGGTATAATCAGAATGGCGGTTTTGGGATTATACTACAATCATAATAAGGAAGGTAGTGGTAGTCATTTAGGCCCGTATATTATCTACAGCCTTAAGTAAGCCCGAAAACCTTTCAGGATCACCTTTAGAGAGCCCTCAAAGTATCTGCCGCGGTTTTAGCTGGTGTCCACTTTCCCAAACCGGAAATCTAAGAACTTGGCCACATCCGCTGCGTCCCCCTGGCCGGTTTGGGGCTTTTAAGTTGACGGTCCGGGTTTTGGCTTGAGGTTTCAGGGTTTTGGGGGCATTTGGGTTCTGGGTTATTTAGGGTTTGGTCTCCGGTGCGGGGTTTAGATTTGATTGTCATGGAGTTGGGGGGCTGTCAGAGGGCAAGGTTGGGTGCTCAAAGGGGAAGGAGACATGGAGGTCTCGCGTCACTTCGGGAATCATAGAAAGCAGCCCTAAAAGGTAGGTCTCTTAGCTCCCAGTTCATCCCTAATCCATAAATCAAAATCCGTGAACCCCAAGTAAGGGTAGAACTTGAGGTTCCTCAAACTTACCTTTGGTTAGTAGGTAATGGAAGAATGGTGGTAGTAGTAGTAGTAGTAGTAGTAGTAGTAGTAGTAGTAGTAGTAGTAGTAGTAGTGGTAGTAGTAGTAGTAGTAGTAGTAGTAGTAGTAGTAGTAGTAGTAGTAGTAGTGGTAGTAGTAGTAGTAGTAGTAGTAGTAGTAGTGATAGTAGTAGTAGTAGTAGTATCTTGACGTTTGGGAATTTCACGTACTGGTGTCTTCTACAAGCAAGTAACTCAAGACACTGTCACGTGGGTAGAGTCCCTTTTTTTGGGCCCCCAAATAGTACGGCATCCTTTTTTCAGGGATCCTAAAACTTGGAGAACTAGCCAATGTAGCTCCTAGGCGATCGTCTAGGAAACTCCGGAATCGGAGGTCAAACCCAATATAAACCCCCTAAGCCCTACCACAAACGTAACTGGATAGCTTCGGAGTTCAGCAGCAGGTCGAGATCAAACCTCAACTGCTGAAGGTCTACAAAGACAAGACCTCTGTCAGTAGGCAAGCCCATAAAGCCTCTGAAAATTGTCGTAAATAAGTCCGCTTAAACCCCATAAGAGACATTCTCCCGTTGGCCTACCTAGCTCCCTTTTCCAGCTACTTCAGGTCACCTCTACACTCACAGCAGCTAGCTTTGGGGTTCAGGGCTTGACTCTACCGGAAATCCTACGGTGTGCACAATCGGTGGTTGGATTCATGCCCCACGAAAGTCGAATCGCTTCAATACCA
>CAJNDT010000521.1:102500-189369 GCA_905221615.1 Symbiodinium sp. CCMP2592
TCCGACGAAACAGTGCCAACCCCTCCGATTGAATGGGTTAGGACTTAGCGTTTAGTGGAGCTGAAACCACGAGATGCGGTTTAGGCAAATCGGAAAAAGTTCAGTAGGGGACATATTTCTGGTTGCACATGCAAGCGACATCGCATAATGTGCCTTCCACCTGTTGCAGCTGAAGGGGCTCCACATGGAAACGAACTCGTCCGGCACGGTGCCAGTCTGATTGTGGGCGCGGGAGTCTTCATGGTGTGGTTTTCGGGCTGTCGGCCCTTATGTGAGGGATTTGTTCGACTAAAATGGGGGGCCCTTAATAATCAGAATAGGGACTGGGGGCCGTTATACCATAACTGTAATCAGGAACCCCCAGAATAGTACCGGAATTTAAGACCCTCCAAGTGCCAGCGGGGTGGAGGGCATGATCTAGATGTCAGGCGATGAAGCAGGTTCTAGGGTGTAGAAAAAAATCTAGTGGCCTGAACATTTAAACTACTTTCTCAGATGATTGGCCCCGAAACGAACAAGACTGCTTCCTGAACCCTCAGCCCTGAGCTCCACTACTCACATGGAGGATTATGGGACTTAGTAGCTAGGGTTATAAGTAAGGTAACTATACTTATAACTACTTATAACCCCAATTAAGGTACTTATAACCTTACCTACTAAGTCCAGTTGCCTGTGCAGGCTCCATGTCTCTGGATTTGCTACGAGGACGGGGTACGTACGACGCAGCGATGGACTACCAAGCCAGGCTGAACTTGCTCAGACCCCTTTGTCATTATTCTGCCGGAGCTCCAGGACGGACTGTTGCCGACTCGAGTCCGGAGTTCTGAATAGGGAAGTGATTGCGGAAGCATCGCGTAGGGAGCTAGCGGCTATGGGCTTTGTAAAGGTGCGGCTCGCTTTCCGGGGCTCGCACCTGCCCGCGAATCCATTTCTAAATAAGTTTGCAGACTGTAAAGAATTACACGTTCATTTGGTGGCCCATTTACCGATTTGTGGATATACACAGGCATGGTATGCCCTTGTGTACATCACTCCACACACTTACACAAACAAACCCACTGGCAACCGAACCAAATTTGGGCCCAAAACACAACAAAACCCTGAACCCTAAAACCCTTCTAAACCAACTTGGAGCAATGTAGGCCCTCAGTTGCAAGCTCCCCAGGTGCACCGAAGCCAGCCACTAAACTCAACTCCTTCAGCTGCCCCCAGGGTCCCTTTAATAGAGCGCTTATGGTTCTGAATCATGAGTATTGGGGCACGATAGAGTCTAGTGGCGGGGACCAGGTAGATCTCAAACCGTAATCCCAAAGCGATAGAAGCCATATACCGAAATCCGAAGGCCTCCGATCTAGATATCAAACACCGTGACACCCCTTTGCCCGCCGGAGGCTACCCTAAGAATAGCCTTCGCGCTCGCCTACACCCATCGGCTGAAACCCTGCCGCGCTGCAATCGCTGGCAACATGAGCGGGGCCAAGCCGTAGCGAATGAAGAAAGCACCTGTCAGAGTTCAAGAACATCCTTAAACCCTAAACCCTGAACCCTTACTCGATGGGTCGAAAGGATCCAACAATTAGGTGTTTGGGTTTAGGACGTAGTTATGTAGGGTACTATTTCGGAGAGTGTATGGTAATTAGGGACTTGGACCCTTAGGGTTAGACTTGGACAATGAACCCTAAACTTCGCGCCGGGGATATCCGGGTCCATGCGGATGCTTCCAGATCCAGCGCTGAAAACAGGAAGCACGCCGCAGGACGCCTTTCTATGCAAGCCTCGGAATTCCCGGAAGTTGGAGACCCTAAACCCTAAACCTTGAACCCTAAACCTAATGTTGCTCGCAAGCCTGAACCAGTGGCTGTATACACGAAGCCCGAAACCCGTGGATCAAACAGCAGACCCAAGATAATGTAGGAGCCTTACAGTAGTAATTAGAATAGGGCTTTGGGCTCCTATACTTATAGTAAGGAACTTTTAAGTTCAATTTTGGGTATTTTAGGCTCCTATGATTGATTCTTGCAAACATCTCTAACATCCCCGATCTCAGGTGTTGAGCTTAGGACCTAGGCAGGGGCATTTCAGGATTGCTATTAGCTTCAGGTCGGGCGCCCCATTCATTCTGAAATTGGGTTTAGGGTTTAAGCGTTTAGGGTTTGGGCGGTTGTTTATCTGCTTCTCCCAACACAGACGAGGAAGATGCTACTGTCACTACTCGAAGTCCCAAATCCCAGAAATGCAGGCATGAGTCTGTGGGCCCTAAACTCTAAACGCCACGCCCACAATACGCTATAACATTGCACCGGCTGGGCCCAACAAGATCCAACCCGAATCCATAAACCCCCAGGCCCCAAAGAGCCGGGGCCATGAGTCTACAACTGCCAGATTCTTTTCATGTGCACATGATGTACATGAGACAAACGCAAAGGACAGATCACACAATATCCCCAAACCCGCTCTTATTCTGGCCACCACCTTGGAGCACTGTCGTTTTCTCCAATTATGGAATCTCGAAGGGTTATGGAACCTCTAAGGGCGATGGAACCTCTGAGGGTAATCGAATGGAACCTCTAACGGTGGGTTGACTGCCTAACGGTTTGGGGTTTACGGTTTAGGGTCTCGTCATGGAGGCCCCCAGTAGACATGAAGGAACTGCAGGACCTCCAACGGTGGCAGCCGTGCAATTGCTTTGCCTGAGAGACTGCCGGCTCAAGCTTGCGGGGTTTAGGGATTTACAGTAATCCCCATAAAGTTGGAAACCGGATGAAGGCCAAATAGTGCTTTGATTCCCTATACATTATTCTTAAGGGTTGAGGCTATGGGGTTTCGAACATTTGGGCTTCTACCTTAACCCAAAGGGTCCAATCTACCGATATAGCAGAATGTAGGGTTTCCATACTAGGCATTACTATTATGACTTAGGGAAGTATCCGCCATAACAATACATAGGACCCTTTGGGCTTGTCATTCAGTCTTAAGAAGTATGTTAGATAGAAGAAGCCTGAACGATTTAAGCAAAGTCTACAGGCATGTACTACATTGCAGCATAACTACATTAACTATATGAAGGGTAAAAACGGGCATAAAATTATATGCATACACACAGACAGACACACACACACACAACACACACACACACACACATCATTAGCGTTAGTATGACCAGTCGTTCAGACCTCTGTAACACGGGGGTTTCATAGGCTTCCGGTTGGAGGCAGCAGATTCCCTAAACCCCTAAACCCCGAATTCGGCGACGAGGTGCGCGATCGCATAGGTCGCGCAGGAGGTCGCTGCGTCGGCTGGGAAGAAATCGGCCTCATCCTGGAACCGGAGGAGTGGGGCTTCATAGTTAGAATAAGGTTTCCTTCGGGCAACTTGCTTCGAGCCCAGATAGGGTTTAGGGTTGTTTAGGGATGTTTAGAGTGTATATGTGTTTCGAGTTTAGAAGGTTTAGGGTGTTCTCCCCTGGCAAAAACAAGTAAAAGTCTGGCTAAGGATTGACCAGGTGCTTAGTTGAAGGCCCTACCTGCCGAGCACAGAACCATTCAGTGCAAAACTCCTTCGCCTCGCAGCCAAAACGGATTGGGGTCTAGGGCTTCCGGGTTTTGGGATTTACTGTTCAGGGTGTAGGGCTAAGCCAAGGCATAGGGCTCAGCGAGGGGAGTGCTTCCCTCGCACTTGCCTTGCGAATGTTCATGTCACCTGACCCGTGTCGTTTGTTGTTGCATCGCCCTTACCACTGGATCCTCACCCGAAGCCCGCAAGCATACGACAGACCGAAAACTTCAGCAAGGTTGATGAAAAGCCCGGCATCCCCCCCCAAAGATCGGGTCCGTGTACACGGTGCACTGCACACCTGCCCGGAAAGCTCACATAAGTGGGGACCGAGGGTGCATCATACCAACCGAAGTCTTGCAATGCTTCTTGGCAGCTTGATGAGAGGCAGGGTCTTTACTCCCAGTATCCAACACTAACATGCAACCACAAACGCTCGCCCATATTGCGAAAGACAACTTTGTGCACGCAACAGCCCGCATAAACAACTCGACTCGTGACAGCTCAGCTAGCAACACTAAACTCTGAACCTGAACGGCGGTTTAGCGCTTGAGACCTCGGAATCGAACTCCACACCCACACGGTGACTAGTGATGCAAGGTGGACGCTGTCCATTTACAGCTACGGTGCTGGTGATGGTGGTGGTGGTGTAGGGGTAATCGTCTTACCCAAAGGGTCCTATGTACCGATAAAGTAGAAGTACTATTAAGACTTAGGGAAGTATCCCCATAACAGTACATGGAACTCTTTGGGTTAGGATGTTGCGGAAGCGCTTGGAATATTTTTGAGCTGAGGGTTCCTACGGTTGATGGTTTAAACCCTGCATTTACCTTAAGGACCCTTAACTATGGGAATTGTGGCATATTCCTCATTATGGCGGGTTCCTAGCACAGACAGCAACCATGGAAAAACCCTAAAACCTAAACCCTACACCCTAAACCCCAAAACCCGTAAACCCTAAACCCTACACCCTAAACCCTAAACCCTACACCCTAAACCCTAACCCCTAAACCCTACACCCTAAACCCTGAACCCTAAACCATGAGGGTTCCTAGCACAGACCGCAGCCATGGAGAAGGACCCAGACCTTCCAAAATCCCTTAATTCGCCTCGGCCCCGGCCGAAGCGGTCAGAGGTTCCTATTCGGATTCTCCTATTCCCCACCTCTTAATCCCCTCCCCAGTGACCCCACCCAAAATCCTGGCCACCGCCCCCCGCCTTCTCAACCCCCGCTCCCCCCCCTCCCCTCCGCCCCCTCCCCCCCTCCATCCCCCCCCTCCCGACCCCCTCCCCCGGCCCCTCCTCCGCTCGCTGACAGGTGCGAGCTTTCTGGAGTTTTCGACGACACGGGACTGCAATGTAGCATCTTTATGTGCGTCACAGGCTTGTTTTAGACGCCCTTTCGTTGGGATAGGCGGAGTAACGTGGTTGAAAAGGCTGTGATGCTTCCCTAATCCAAGACGCCCACGAAATCCACAGCCTCAACGGCCCATACTTAAGGCATCCCGCCGCTTGCGAGAGTCTTGGTATCCAGTGTTTCGGAATGACGACACCAAAATTCGTACTGATACTACCACTACTAATACTACTCACAATCATCCTGCTTCGTGTTGCTATGAACATTACTTTTACTATAAGTGCGATTCCAACTGTTACTTTTTTCCTACAAGAGCTTGCTGCAAATAGTAGCCACTCGCCGCATGCGCGTAAAGCCGGGCCGAGGCGGACGACACGCAGCGTTTCAAATTAAGGAATATACCTTAAATTATAATAGGATCCCTAATATGATTTAAGGTATATTCCTTAAATCACATTAGGGATCCTATTATAATTTAAGGTATATTCCTTAATTATATTCCTTAATTAAGGGATTTTGGAAGGTCTGGGGATGAATGCCTGGAGCTGGGGACCCAAAGCCTGGCTCCTCCTTTGGGAGCTTCCGAAAATTAGGGGGGGGGGGGGGGGGACCTTTAAAGGGACCTATAAGGGTTCCTTTAAGGGATCTATAAGGGTTCCTTTAAGGGATCTATAAGGGTACCTTTAAAGGGATCTATAAGGGTTCCTTTAAAGGGATCTATAAGGGTTCCTTTAAGGGATCTATAAGGGTACCTTTAAAGGGATCTATAAGGGTTCCTTTAAAGGGATCTATAAGGGTTCCTTTAAGGGATCTATAAGGGTTCCTTTAAGGTAAAAGCCAGAAAGTTGGAATATGATTATCCTAAACCCTTTATGGTAAATTATAAGGTATCCACCCTGAAACCATATTCCCACTTTCTGGAGTTCCCTTTAAGGGATCTATAAGGGTTCTATAAAGGGTTTAGGGTTTAGAGTTTCCGACAATTAGGGGGTACCTTATTTTGGGGTCCTTATAATAAGGATCCTAGCATTTAGGGTTCTATATTAGGGTCCCCTATTTTTGGAAACTCCCACATCAGGCCTTACTCTTCAGGCATCAAAGTCTTGACCTACTTTCAAGACCCCCTTTTAATTATAATATAGTTGCAAAAAATGTTTAGTGTAGTGTATAAGGGACCTCTTGTCGTACGCTCGTGTAGGGACCTACGAGGGAAGCGAGTGCTTCCTTTTGAAAAGGAAGCACTCACAGAGTCCTGGACTATTGGTTCTTGGGCGCGGACCGGCGCAGTGTAGTGGCTTGCGGTTGGATATGTAGCAAAGCAAGGGACCTAGATCCACAAATCCCAACCCATAAACACACACACACAACCCTAAACCCTAAACCCTAAACCCTAAACCTTAAACCCCTAAACCCTAAACCCTAGGCCCTACTTCCTAAACCTAAAGCCCTCAACCCGAAGCCCCAAAACTCTGCTAGACGCAAGACCCTAAACCCTTGGCGATGATATCGGGCCTCCAGAGCAAAAATCGCTGGTGCCGTTCCTGAGATGTTACCGGAGAGTCTTCCGAACATTGGGTTTAGGGTTTAGGGTTTAGGGGTTTAGGGTTTAGGGTTTAGGGTTTAGGGTTTAGGGTTTTACGCAACATTCAGATCTTTGTATAAGAGGGCTTTCAGGGCTGAGGGCTTGGGGATTTCAGGCATCCGTACAGAAACTTGGGCGATCTACTGCGTATTCGGAGTTTACGCAAAATCAGACATCGGAAAGGGTCTTGTTAGGCCTAGATAAGGATGTAGCTATGGGACTTCATGAAATGTCATAGGAACCCGAAATGGGAGCAGCGGTCTGACTGAAGTGCCTTACTCTCTTCAACCCTAAACCCTGAACGGCCGGATCGTGCGCAGCGACTGCTCACATCATCCCATAAGCCCCTCAAGCTCTAAACCCACAAAAACCTCAACCCCTAAACCCTAAACGGAGCTCGGAGTTTGATGGAAAGGAGCCCTGAATTGGGTTTATGGTCTGGGTTTGGGCTTTTGGGGTTTAGGATCTATAGGGTTTGTCATGAAGCCCCACTGGGGGGCTTTAAAGGGAGGTTCGTGGGATCGATGAAGAAAGCTAAGACTTTGTGAAACTCTACAATCGAACTGCAGCGGTGGGGAAGGGTAGGGGTGTGTAGTGGTTTAAGGCTTAAGGTTTACAGGGGTAGGGGTTTGGGGTTCACGGTGTCATATGGCTACGGATCTAGATAGGTCATTATTTGTTAATTGGCTTTACATGGGCTGTGTCGCGGCTGTGTTATATTTGGAAGCCTCCTGCCATAAGGAGTGCCGCACCCTCCAAACCTCTGAGCAAGCCTCTAAACCACAAGGCGGCACATCCGAAACCCTAAGCCAGAAATGCAAACACGCGGCCACAACCCCTGGCATACGAGTGAACACAGGCCGAACGAGCAAAGCCCCAGGGTGTCTGCGTTTACTACAGGGCCTGAATAGTTAGATTAGGAAAATAATCGGTTTTGGGTTACCGGGTTGAAGGCTGAGGGTTGAATCTCTGGGTTTGTGATTTTTCTCGTGCCCAATCGTGCCCAAGCTGTATGGGGTGGACGCTGACAAAATGGTGCCCTAAACCCTGAACCCACAATCCCTTTGGCCACAGGGAAAGTCCCAAAGTATCGCCGCAAAGAGTCTCCAGAGTGAATGCGAAGCCCATTTCCGCCAAGGTGGCATTCGCACACTCCTCGAAAGATGTTGCTTCGCGACTTTTCGCGGGCTAGTTACTGGCACTTGGTGGTTTCTCACATTTACATGTCGCGCAGAATTTGGGGAGGTAGAGCGTTAGGAGGTTCAGATGAGTGGTTCAGATGCTGGAAAACTCATAGACACGTCTCTCGAAAAAAACCACCCTTACCAACCTCTCAGTCCAGGATGCCCAGTAACCTGGGAATAAAAAGGGCTCCCCTTTTGGTATTGGGTAGCTTTATATAAGGAATCTAGGACCCTTATTCCCTTTTGTAGTCCTAGAACCTAGGACTACAAAAAAGGGAATAAGGGTAGTACTGGGCATCCTACTAGTTCGTTTGCTTGAGCGCCATCTTGCAAACTGCGAAGTCCAATATCCCCTGCAAGGGAAGCCGTGTTTGCATGTCTTTAGCAACCTCTACTGTAAGGCTTCCTTTAAGGCATCCATAAGGCATGCTATATTATGGGTTCCTCTAAAGCAGCCTGTGCTACGAGGGTTGCTTTGCGGATCCATAAGGCACACTATATTAAAATTACATATATATATATACATATATGTATATATATATATATACATATACATATACATATACATATACATATACACATACATATACACATACATATACATATACATATACATATACATTTACATATATATATATATATATATATATATACATATCATGGGTTCCTTTGAAGCAAACCTAAAGAGAATAATAGCTTCCCAGATGATCCCGGCCTGGGGAGCAGAGCCGACGTCCGCCAAGCAGATGCTGGTGGAGGTCCAGGGCGTTATTCCTCAGGGTGTAGGGTTTAGGGTTGAGGGTGTTCCCCAGGTTTATGGGGGTTTAGGTTCCGGGGTTTAGGAGTTTAGGGTTGAGGGGAGCGTTATTCCTCAGGGTTTAGGGTTTAGGGTTTTAGGGTTAAGGGTTTAGGGTTTTAGGGTTTTGGGGTTAAGGGTTAAGGGTTAAGGGTTTGGGGCTTTAGGGTTTAGGGTTAAGGGTTTAGGGCTTTAGGGTTTTAGGGTTTAGGGCATATCGGGTGTACCCAGAGGCCCCAAAGTAGTTCTTTTTGGGGTTACCTTATAGGATTTTATATATGACCCCAAAAAGGAACTACTTTGGGGCCTTTGGGTAGGGTGTTGACCAGGTTTATAAGGGTTTACGGTTTAGGGTTCAAGGTTCAGGGTTTCGGGTGATGGCCAAGTTTATAGGGGTTTAGGTTTAGGGGTTTAGGAGTTTAGAGTTTAGTGTTGAGGGAGGGCTTAGTGTAAGTTTAGAAGCTGAGGGTTTAGGAAGTCCTGACAATAATAAGGTCGTGCGATCGAAGCTTAAACAGGGCTATCCAACGGTTGTATACCATGGGTTGAGGGTTAAAATGTCTTGTTTTTGCCAAACAGGAATGTATGTGTAGGGATTACGAAGGGTGTTGCTACATTCAAATCGCTGTAGCAGGTAGGCTTCCGTGTGCTTGCCGCAGGCTCTATACAATACTGTACTATGCTATACTTTAGTATTCTAACTCTGCTCTACTGTCTGTGCTGTACTGTACCTTTAGTCTACTATACTTTACTGTACTTTACCGTACCAGACTATGCAAAGCTGTACTATAATGTGCTACAGGGCTCCGTCACATGGCCTTCAGCTTCGGAGGCTGAGCGCTGGAACCATCTCCGATCCTACCTTTACCTTGACCCTGAAAAGCCTGCCCTTTCGCCATTTGAAGGATTTGAGAATGATAGTAAGGAACCCGTGGACGCCAGGTTATTCAAGCTAGAAGTAAACCCTAAACCCTAACTTCACAAATCCCTTGTCTCTGAGCTCTTTCTCCAGCCGCGGCTCTGCACTTTTCACAGTAAATGGCCACGAAGTCCTGACCGTCGGCCGCAAGCCGAAATCGAAAGGGCACGTGACTCCGGATGGCCGTCGCGTAGGTTGTCACTGTAAGGCTTGCGATAGCTTCGGGGCCCATGTGTATTTGTTTGTATTTGTTGGCGGATATTGGAATCTCTGCGTCAACAAGACACGGTTCTTGTCCAAACACTTTGCGCCTGTACCTCTATAAACACTACCACACCATGACTACCATTACAACTAGCATTGCCTTTTCAAGAGCAGAGTGAGGGGAAAATGAGAAGCGTGAGTGTAGAAGCATATAAACAAGTATTCAGACAGAAAACAAGTAAAGACATCATGCATAGAGTTGTACAAATACACATATATACCTACCTACCTATGTGAATACATGTATAATCAAAAAGTAAATAAATTAATATATATATGTATATATATGTGTGTGTGTGTACTATAAGTACGAACAGATAAATATACCAAGAACCCATCTGCTAACAAATGAAATGTGGCAGGACTGGCACACATCGAACTGTTAGATTTTGAGCTGGCGAAAATAGCATGGTCCACGTATGTTGCGCGCTGCCCTAAGGTGCTGGGTCCGGATTCAACGTTGATCCTCGGGCCCTTTACAGCATAGTCGCTTTACCTATTAGCCCTAGACAATCTCCCTGCAATCTCTGCGAAAGACCTACCCAGAGGGTCCAATGTACCGATATAGTAGACTGTAGGGTTTCCATATTAGGAATTACTATTATGACTTAGGGAAGTATCCCCCATAACAATACATAGGACCCTTTGGGCTATGGCTAAACCTGGACCGCAAGTGCCCACAGAAGCGAGCAGAACGCTGGGATTCGATCCATTTTGGGTTCAGGGCTTTCAAGCTATGAACATGCCATGGAGCCCTCCAACCACCCCCCATAAAGCCCCAAGAGTCTCCTCAAAAGCCCCTCTAAAAAAACCTAAACCATGAAGACCCGCAAATTGCTCTACAGCCGTTCAGCATCCTATAAGTAACCTTTCACGCAACCATCTCAGGATGTCGGGTCGTGAGGTGCCTACAGGGAACTCCAGAAAGTTGGAATATGGATTCATGGTAGGATCCCCTATAATTTACCAGAGAAGGGTTAGGATAGTCATATTCCAACTTTCTGGCTTCTACTGTACTGTAAAAGTCTTAGAAAAGTAGGACCGCCCCCACGACAAAATGTCGAGGTGCATCTAGGATCCCATGAAAGGCAGTTAGGGTTTGTGGCCTAAGGTTCAGCGCGCGCCTTGGGATCCCCCTGTGTGTGTGTGCCTATGTAAATATAGATACTGATACAGATATAGAAATAGAACCTAGGTATAGGTAGATATAGAGACAGAGATAGATATAGATGTGGATGTAGATATATACACATATATACATATATGTATATGTACATATTTAGATAAGGATAACATGGGATCCTAGTTAGGATGATCGACGTGAGAAAGCTTGGCATCCTAGTGTCAGGAAGTATCATGAAATCTCCCCCCCCTTCCCCGTGACCTCCTCCGGCTTGTAGCCAGCCTCGGGGTGTGGCAGCAGCCGTGTTCTCCAGCCCCGAAGGACCCGATGGTTAGGGTTCTTGGTTTAGGGTCTGGCATATAGGGGTTGGGGTTATCGGGTACTTAGATCCTCATTCTGCTGCTCTAGGACTACGCTGGCATCGGTTTGCATGAGGCCTGGATTCACCCCAAACCCAAGGCACAACACCCTAAACCCCTAAAGCCGCAACAAAAATGCACTGCACACCCATAACCCCCTTCCTCCCCAACCGCCTGGATGGCAAGTTCGCAACAACCTACCAGGTTCTACTCTCTGAACACGCACCACCTTCAGGCACTCAAGCGCACCATGGATCGCCACAAACACAAACACACGCACACTCTCTCTCTCTCTCTCTCTCTGTCTCTCTGAGTCTCTCTCTGTCTCTCTCTCTCTCTCTCTATCTCTCTCTCTCTCTCTCTCTCTCTCTCTCTCTCTCTCTCTCTCTCTCTCTCTCTCTCTCTCTCTCTCTCTCTCTCTCTCTCTCTCTCTCTCTTGACATGTATATATACATATAGCTACATATGCATATACAGGTACATATACATACATCCACGCATAGATGCCGACATACAGACCCAAGACCCCTTACCCCCTACTACTAGACCCTTCTATCATCTCTGTATCCCAAATCCTGTATCGGACCAAAGCAAAGGCAGCACACTACTATAGGGGCCTTGGTAATCCTATGCTGAACTTAGAACCCCAGCAACAATTCTAATTTTAACTGTTTCTTAGGGGTAATAATAACCCAAAATACAAAAGTATTTCTAAGTACCCCTAAGAATCGTGCATCTGGATGTGCGACTAGGTTTGGGCTGATCTTGAACAGAGCCTATCGAAATAGTCGAGACCGCTAAATTATACATATACATGCACGTTTATCTGTAAATATGTATATATATATATATAGATAGATAGATAGATAGATAGATATATATCTCGCTACATATACTGTCATGGATACTCGTACATTTTCTGCAGAGCATTCTGCATATTTTGCAAGTGGGACCAGCCGGGGATCTCGAAAATCGCAACCCAAAAACCGAAAGCCAAAAACACGACATCCCACGTAGTATGTAGTATATAGTACATCAGCCGCTACACAATGAACTCAAACACCACTGCACATGTTCCCAGACATAGGTTTGAACGTCCGAGATTCTAGCATACCTGCATACCTTACCTGAGTCTTGAAAGAATGGTTGCATGCAACCACAGCTTTATGGGAATGCCCAATTCAACAACAACCTAATACTTAACAATACCAAGACCGGATAGGCGTTCAGTTCTGAACCTCAACCTAGACCCTAAATCCAAAACCCTATCCCGCAGGTCATAGACCCCTAAACCGTACCGTGAACTCTACACGACGCGGAAGGCGGCCGGGGACTCCAGACGGTCCGCTTACAATGGTGCATGCAAGTTACTTGGACACGACTATTGGAAGGGTGTTTTGGTGCTGCTTTTGGCGTGTTTCGAAGATGGGGACGAGCCAGGGATAATAAACCTGGCTCTTCCAGCCTCTACGCTAAGCCCCTTCAGAAAAGCCTAAAATTACCCTATACCTGAGCCCGGCGAGCCACCGAGCACATGCCGCATTGAGGGCACACCTGCGGCGCAAAAGAAGAACAGCAACACGACTAGTCGCACACACGCCATACATGCACACACACACACACACACACATGCACATACATATAGTTCATGCCTGCATCTACTTCCATGCATCATCACGCATCAAGGCATCCGTGCAATCCCCATGCATCTGTGCATCCATGCCTTCGGACATCCATCCGTCCATCCAGCCATCCGTCCATCCATCCATGCCATACGTACATACGGTTATGCGTGTATGTATATGCTTGTGCATGTACAGTTCATGCATGCATAGATGCACCTATGTACGTATGTCTGTACACATATACATATATACGTAAAAGTATATGTATATGTGTGTACAGGCTATATATGCCTATACGGTGAATATGGCCCTCATTGACAATTGGTTGAACTGGCTCAGGCTACCGATGACGCAGGGCAGGCCGATCCAGCATTCTATGGGGAGACGAACATTCAGGCCTGATTTCGGCCCAGTTCATCCATCCATGCATGCATGCATGCATGCATCCGTAGATACACACATATAGCCACAGCGACCCCGCCCCCCCCACACACACACACACCCATGTACACACACATATACATATATACATATACATATACATGTAGATAAACATGTACATATACATTTTATAGGTAAATGTACATATGTATATCTTTGCATACCTAAATATAGACACATACATATACATGCAGACATACATACATACATACATGCATGCGTAGATGTAAAATCCCCTGCATACACATATACACGTACGTGTGTACATGCATTCATACACACACATACACCACACATGCATCCATCCGTCCGTCCATCCATCCATTCATCCATCCATCCCTCCGCCCGTCCGTCCATCCATCCATCCATCCGTCCAACATGACAAATGAAGCAGCGCAAATACCCTCCCAACAATCGAAACCCCCCAAACCTCAAAGCGGGGTTTGGGGTTTAGGGGTTCAGGGTTTGGGGCTTAGAATGGGTTTAGAGATTGATGATTTGGTGTTTAACGGCTTAATTAGGGTCTTTGCAAAGGTCTAGCTGTGTTGCCCCCAGACCTTCCAAAATCCCTTAATCAAGGAATATACCTTAAATCAGATTAGGGATCCTATTATAATTTAAGGCAAATTCCTTAATTAAGGGATTTTGGAAGGTCTGGGCCCTGGGAATCTGGGACCCAAAGATGCTGCATTCTACGCTGCTGCAACCCAGTAAACCGCGAAGTCTGAATTTCCCAGAGGGTCCACTGTACCGATATAGTAAAATGTAGGGTTTCCATATTAGGAATTACTATTATGACTTAGGGAAGTCTCCCCCATAACAATACATAGGACCCTTTGAATTTTGAAACCCCTTGACCATTGAAATCCAAAGCCCCAAGCGCACTCTGAAAGCCGTAAAGTAGAAGCCCACAAGTTGGTAACCTAATAGCCTCAGTCCTTAAGTCATGTAGAGGGAATCTCAGCGCTAATCGTCCTCAATCCGGTTTCCAACTTTTGGGGGTGTACTATAAGGCCTATGCGTCCGAAAAAAAGACATAAGCCCTTTGCGCCTGTCCAGCGGTGAGGCCACTACTGTCCGCATCCAACATGCACCATCCGTCATTGGAGCCGCCAGGGCCGTACCTTTTGGGTTTAGTAGATGTTTAGGGTTTAGGGTTTAGGGGTTTAGGGGTTTAGGATTTAGGGGTTTAGGGTTTAAGGGATGCTCCTGAAGACTTAGAATAGGTCTTGTTATAAGATAGCCTTTTTGAAATATATAATTAGCCCCAAATTGAGGCATGATGTAGGCGAGGTTGTTCCTGGCCTATCTTTGTTCGTCTCTGTTGCCTGTTGCACGCTTGAAAGCTCAGGATGTTGGATACCTCGTTGTAGCAAGGCTTTCCCGGGGTTTCGGGGCTCAGGGATCGAATTTCCTTACGCTACAGGCTGTGGAGAAAAAAAAGAAAACAACATTAGCTGTAAAATCCCTTGTGTAAGGGTTTGAGAACAAGGAGCCCCAAAAATGTATCTGCCAAAAGAAACTGGATTGCAAGTAGGGCTTATGAGATCTAGGTGTTGCGCTTGCAGAGTGTAGGCTATCCCCATGCAGCCGGCTGAAGCTAGATCTCTGAAGACACAGCAAAATCAACATACAATGCCTCTAAGCCTCATAACTTGCCCTAAACCCTCAACCCCTAAACCCGAAGGCCTACACCCTCAACCCTGAACCATAACCGAATGCTGGACAGAAGGACGTAGAGCAGTCTCCATGGCCCGCAGTCCAGGTCGACGCATCACCTCCCATGAATTCCGGGCTCTTGTTAAGGAGTGGAATTGGGAGTTTCCGAAAATTCTCGTACCTCTCTTTGTTCTCCGGCGGGCTTTGGCTTAAGGTGTGAGGACTTCCAGTTGCAGCATGTCGGGCTGGTTCAAAGTTTCAGGTCCCAGAAGTTCGTCCGCCGCTCTGAGCTACCCAAAAACGTGAAGCTACGCACTTGCCCTAGACTGGCTTGCCCGGCTTCATGGGAGAACGAAATGAAACCTTCGGGAAATTATGAGCAGTCATAGTCGCCCAAAAAGAAGGCTTCAAGGCTACCTGCTCTACAGCTAAGAAGCCTTCGGTTGCAAAGGTCCCACACTGACGAGGCCTGGGTCAAAAAACTCTTTCCCTCGGAGTTAAGGCAAAGGATGAAATATAGGGGCCTTAATAATTGGAGTAGGGTATTGGGGCCCATCATACTATGCTTATAATTTTAATTGGAAACCCCCCCAAAATAGTAGTGGTCATCATTTAAGCCCCTACAGTAGGGTGTAAGGCCCAAGACAGGAGACCAGCATTAACGGACTCGAGACATTCTTGCAAAACCTTTTGGGCCTGAGATCTCTGCACTCTACTGCCGAATTCCTCCCAGAGTCCTGAGACTTCAAACTCCTTGAGACATAACCGCAACGGTTGATGATATAAATCCTGCATGACCCATAATAAGGAATATACCATAATTGCCATAATTCCCATATTTTCCTTATTATGGGTAATGCAGGATTTCTATCATCAACCGCAATCAAGCACTTCCCGAACAAAAACGGGATGTCCCCACCTCACGGAGTTCTCTAGTTCTACCCTCACCCCCCTTATTTGCCCACGACCTAGACTCTCTGCAACACGATGTTGTTCAAGGGCAGGGGTATGCCCTATAACTATACATGCATGCATACATACATACATACATACGTACATATATGAAAGATATGTATATGCATGTGCATATGTATACACATACGTACAGAGCTACGCACGCACACGCACACACACACACACAACTACATATATATATATATATATATATATGTATATATATATATATATGTATATATATATATATACATACATACACAGGTATATGTAATATACATACCTATATATGCACATATAAGATATAGATATACATATATACATATAATATATACATATGTATACATGTATACATGTATGTGTGTATATATATATACATTTCTATATAGAAGTTATAGTACACATACCATTTGCAGCCTTGTACATGACTTGTACATGTCGTATCAGGACCATCAGAGTGGACTCGCGCGATTAACTTTGGTTCAAGTACGTGCTTTGCTGTGCTTGTTTTGCTTGCATTCATTGCGTCACATCGGTTCCCTTCGTGAACAGCTATATATATATATATACACACACGTACATACGTACATAGGTACACACGCATATATGCATATATATATATATATATATACACACACACGCATACATACTTACATGCATACCTACATAAATACACGTGCACATATATATATATATATATATATATATATATATATATATATACATACATACATACATACATACATACATGTATAGATACATACACATGCATAAGAAATTTGTGTATATACATATGTATACATATATATATATATACCCATCTACACACACATATATAAATATGTTAATATTTATACATACACATGCATACATATGCATCGAATCAGCGGCAATGGGGGAAGTTGTTAGCAAGAAGCATGCTTGCAAATGGGTGCGGGCAAATAGGGGGGGCGGCGTAGTTCCACCAAGGTTCCTTCATCAGGGATCGTTCCAAAGATTCAATCTACTAGGAGTTCTGACCCGGACGGCCACTGCTAAAGCCGAAAACCCTGACCTCAAAACTAAACCCAAAACCCTAGGCTCAAAAACCGAACCGTAGACCTTGGCACTCTCCGCCGAAGTCGTCTTCGTCCGGCTTGTCGCCGTAGCCGCCCTTGCCGCCGTAACCGCCCTTGCCGCCGTAGCCGCCATAGCCGCCGGGTCCGGTACCGTTGCCTCACCGGAGTGGCTCTGAGGTCTGAGATTGGGTAATGTGGGTGTCTTAATAATTAGAGTAAGGCTTGGGGTACAATAAACTATAACTATAGTAAGGAACCCCCAAAATAGTACAGGTAATCATTTAGGCCCCTAAAGTAACCCGATTTAGTTGTCGATTCGGGTTAAGCTTTTTGGAGTAGGGATGGGGCTTTAAAAATATCTTAGGAGGTAGGCGCCGCAAACTGTTCATGTGTTAGAATAGGAGGCAAAGCAACCCTCTGCGAAATTAGAAAGGCAGGCAGGCAGGAAGCCAGCCAGACAGTCAGGCAGACACATATCTACATGTATGTGTACAGGCTACAACGCCTGTGAGAGTAGCACAAACAAAGAAATAGCTGTATTAGAATAGGTGCATTGGTATAGTAAAGGGGTTTAAAGGGTTAAAGGATTTAGGGCTAGGCATCGGTCCAGGACAGGCTGAGGAAGCTGCCGTCCGCACTGCGCGTGCAAGATCGAAATCGCGTGCTTCGACCGAAGGAGTCTTTTTTGCTTGCGGCTTCACAGATGGGGGCACCGATGATTCGATCTTAGGTGCCCCAAGGCCCAACAAGAAGGACAATTCAGGCAACTTCAAGAATTTAAACTCCGTCGCTGTTGAAAAAGCCCTCCTCGACATGAACTAGACATCGGGGGCCATGAGTTTCGGGTTTCTTCTTGTGCTTGACCACACCAGCTCAAAGGAGGGCTTTGGCTTCCTGTTTTTTACTGATTCTATGCATTGGCCGAGGATGAGACGGAACGATATCCATGAACGCAAACGAAAAAAGGTAGAGAATGATCAGATTAGTAGTATAGGCAGACTCGGTTACCCTCATGATCATCCTGCTGCGAATTCAGATCCCTTACGAAGCCCTAATCAGCTAAGTTATGCCGAAACTTGCCATGGAGCCGCCATCAATGTCAGACGTGTCCTCAGCGTTTGCTTGCGGTTTGTGGATTTAGGGTTGGCGGCTGTGAGACGTTCGACCTCCATAATCGGTGCCAGTATACAGCGCATACGGGTTACTGTATAAAGGTTGCTCTCTCCCTCTCTCTCTCTCTCTCTCTCTCTCTCTATATATATATATATATATATGTATATGTACATATATATATATATGTATATGTATGTGTATATGTGTATGTATATACATATACACGCATAATCTGTTGAGGTTTGGACTGCTTTCGGACGTAGGGTTTGGGATTGAGGGCTCAAAGCCTTCGCTGTTCAGGCATGTAATTCCCAGACCTTCCAAAATCCCTTAATTAAGGAATATACCTTATCTTAAAATAGGATCCCTAATATGATTTAAGGTATTTTCCTTAATTAAGGGATCTTGGAAGGTCTGGGTGTTCAGGCATGTAATTCCACACATGGGCGGCTTCGGGAATCAAGCGTTCGATTTCCTCCAACTTTATTTCTCATGAGGCTTCACTGCTGTATCTGAAGAGCATTGCTATTGGCCGAGCTCTTGAACCAAACTTTTTATCATGCATCGGCAACCCATGCATTGCTCATATACCTACGAGAGGGTCGGTGAAAAGGGCATGGCGACAATGGTGCTGATCTCAGGTGCTAAACTCTAAACCGTAAACCTTAAACCCTAAACTCTAAACCCTAAACCCGAACCATGAACCTCCAATCCTAAGCCTACCTGCACCCAAAAAGCCGACCCTTTCATGGCCTCATCTTAGGAAAGCATGTTCAGGAGCCCTATAAGCAGGGTACTATACGGGCCTCAATAATCAGCATAGGGTTTTGGGCCCATTCTACTAGAATTATAAGGAGCTCTAGAGCAGGGTGATCTACGGACTATACGGGCCTTAATAATTAGAATAGGGTGTTGGGGCCCGCTCTACTCTAGCTATAATTATAATAAGGGGCACTCCAAAATAGTATTGGTACTTATTTACCCCCGTATATGAGGTAGTTGGGGGTCGTAAATATATGCTCCATTCCTGCAGTCGCTATCCAAAGCCTTATATCCAAAGCCCTTGAAATGCCATGAGCCAGCTGACCCGATGTGGGAGTTTCCGAAGATAGGGGACCCTAATATAGTACCCTAAATAGTAGGATCCTTATTATAAGGTTGGCGGACACAAGGTCATAGGCGACAAAGGTGAGACAGAAAGAACACACAGCTGCTGTTTCAATCACTGGAAATTGGCGATGATCGTGTCTAACGCGCTACAGGTGGCATCAACAGAGGATAGCCACTCAAGGACCCCCAAATTACGGCACCCCTATTTTCGGAAACTCCGATGTCGACCCTACAGACACACGGAGGATACAGGATCCCTAATCTGCCCCCAAACGGCTCCGAATCACCCTAATCAGACGAACACCCTATGAAATCCTCAAATACCTCGGCTGAAACCCCTTGAAGAATTGAAATCGTCGTTTGAAAAAATTACCCCCCCCCCCCGTCCTAAATTGCAGCCATGACGCCGCGCAAGGTCCACGGGTCGCGTTGGGGAGCTCGTTGCACATACTGAGGTCGGCGTCAGCCAGCTCAGCCTTGAAAACGCATCGGTTTGGGCTAAGGGGGGTTTAGGGCTTAGGGTTTAGGGTTTAGGGTTTAAGGTTTAGGGCTTAGGGTTTAGGGTTTAGGAGGTCTTAGGCTTTATAGGGTTCAGGTTTAAGGTTTAGGGTTTAGGAGGTCTTTGGCTTTATAGGGTTTAGGGTATCTTAGAGTTTAGGGTTTTGGGGCGTTGCTCTTTCTTTGGGCTTCCAAACCTGTTCACCCTTCAGGGCAATGTGGGTGTTTAGGGTGGGAACGGCCTTGGAACCCTACACACAGAACCCTATCCCCGAATCCTGTCTTTTAAGCTTTTGGGCTTTTCCAGGCTCAAGGCTTTAGATTTTTGTCGGGTCAGGGCTGTCAAGGTGTCTCCAAGCTTGCACCACGAGTTCAGGTAAGAGTTGTGCTTAAAGTGTGTTGTTTTAATGTGTGCTTTTAGTTTTCAAGCCTTGCATTTTGCTATGTATATACTTTTGGTCAATGTTGTTTTGGGCTCATGGAAATTGAAAAGGGCTTTGGGGGCTGTATTCTTTAACATAGGGGCCTTTAATCATTTAGAACAGGTTTGTGGGGATATTATACTATATAACCATAATCAAGAACCTCCAAAACCCTAAATCGAATGGCCCCTACAGTACATGGGCCTGAGGCATTCTACAGGATTCCGACAGACACCGTGATTTGTGAGTTTCCCAAAATAGGGGACCCTAATATAGTACCCTGAATAGTAGGATCCTTATTCTAAGTACCCCAAAAGAAGGTACCCCCTAATTCTCGGAAACTCCCATGTGTGTATGGTCGGGAGGAAGATGTTCGACCACCTAGTTGCTACGAATGTAAGGTGATCAGGCAGATCCACCCGGAGGTTTGGGTTTAGGGCTCAGGATGCTAGGGTTGTGAACCCCCCCCCCATCGAAGCAAAAAAACAAGTCAAAAGCCATACCCAAACTCGTAACACCCGCAACGCAAACACCTCAAACAACACGCAATCCAAGTGAAGCAGCTGGGAGCAAATCCTGGATCGCATGGCAGCAGCCAACATTTGCGAAACCTGTGGCAAAGCACTCTGTGAACTTCTATATAGTTGGAAGGAAGCGAGCACTTCCAGTGTCTGGGCCTTTGAACAACCGGGAGCCCTGAACCCTAAAGGGAACTCCAGAAAGTTGGAATATGGATTAATGGCAGGATCCCCTAAAATTTACCTTAAAGGGGTTACGATCATGATATTCCAACTTTCTGGCTTCTACTGTAAGCCCCGAAACTCTAAACTCCTAAATAATTACCCTTACACCTAACTTTCTGCCTTGTGGGTCTACTTAGAGGATCATGGGACTTAGTAAGTAGGTCATAATTGGGGTTATAAGCCCCCTAAGTGGGGTTATCCTAATTATAACCTACTTATAACCTTACTTACTAAGTCCCATGAGCCTTTAAGTAGGCTCCATCCTCCGAAGCTAAGAGTCAGCCTCGATCCGTAAATTTCCAAGTCTTAAGGCGGAACCCCGACTGGCGATTCACAAGGGCCCTTTTGACAGGGTTTGGTTTGATCACATTCACTACTACAGGGTTAAGCTTATTAAAGAGTAGGGGCAAAACTAATTTAGGGTTTGGGGGATCGTGTGGTATTGTATAAGCATGCACGGACCCGAAGTGGATGCGATGGTTACTCATTCAGGCCACTACATCCAGAATTGCATCTCGACAGCTCCCCTAATACTAATCCGCAAACCCTATAAACCTCTGGACCCCCAAATCCTAAACCCCTGAACCCCTAAACCCCTGAACCCTAAACCCTGATTCGATTCTGAACGAGGGCTTTCGGGTTCGCGGTTACCGGCTTCGATTTTTCGGCTGGAGCTTTGGTTTCAAACAGACACGGTCGCAAGAACATGGGCGATGACAGCGATAAGACCAATGCGACAAAAACATGTTTTGAATGTTATTGGCACTAGTAGCATTATGTGGTATGATTTAGAGTTAGTACTTTTAGTAGATTGGTAGTAACCACGATGACAAAGATAATGATTGTGTTGCTAACAAGTATGGTAGTCGACCCTCCTGAAATTGCGGGAGGCTGGACGCACAAACAACCCCACCACGTAGAGTCGAATGCAATGCTCTGAAACTCAAAGCTGATAATCTTCCAGTAGGACTCGGGGTCTGACTTGAAGGCTTTTTGTCGGAACATCTGCGCTGACACCATGACAGGGCCGGGAGAGGGATTGAACCAATCCCTGAACCTGAAGCCCTAAATGGAACTCCAGAAAGTTGGAATATGGATTAATGGTAGGATCCCCTATAATTAAACCTTAAAGGGGCTACGATAATGATATTCCAACTTTCTGGCTTCTACTGTAGAACCCTAGAGGCAGACGAAACATTTTCGTGGACCCATTTCCTTCTAAACGGTGAGGGTGGGCTCGGGGGATTCAGCTGCAAGCAAGCGTCAATGCTCCACTTCGGCAGCCAACTTGGCAAGCGGATTCACAAGCATGGGAATGGTCTTTTCGGAGTGTTCCATTGAGGAGCTTCTTAAAAGTAGGGGTACCGGTGTAAATAATGATATACTATACTATACTATACAATACTATAACATATATGATATATTAAATTGGTCCTATGGCATCCTACTCATCCTAGTACTGTGGATCATGATAAGGGTTTGGGTTCTTGGCCTTTGAACCACCTTGTTGAACCAAGGTTCTGTTGTTTTAGTCTAGGGTTTAGGGTTTACGCGCTTCTCCAAGTGCATGTGTTAGTTGTGGGGGGAGCGATGAAGGTTTTTTTGTTGAAAGAGCTCTTTTCCGTCTGCACGCGGCTACTTCCTACGGCAGCCGACTGGAGGCGAGCCAATCCGGCCAGCTTACGCATGTAGGATTAAGGGTTGAGCGAAGTAACCTTAAACCCCAAACTATGAAATCTACACCCTAATTAAGCCCTACCATTAAATGGAACCTTTACGCCTGAAAATGAAACCTAGACGGATATCCTTCGTCTTCCCGGGACCCTCGTAAGATCTAGATTCGTGCTCGGCTTGCTAAACTTGGTTCAGGAACTCCAATTTCGAGACCTTGTACGGTTCGACACTGCTGATGCCTGCTGCACTTGCAAGAGTGATCCATCGGAATCCATCAGGTTACTTCTCTAAATGAGGATGCCTTATTCTTTCGGAATGCCCCATAGAGAAGTTGCCGACAGTTACAATAGATCCTGGCACCCGGAGTTGTGACGTGAAAGTAAACACAATCCTGTGACCAACCAGAACTGAAAATACTTCCAGAGGGTTTAAGGTTTCGGGCAAGGTTCTACCATTCATTCGGGTACGGAGTGGGGACGTACTTCTGCGTCTAGTCGTTTATGCAAGTCGTTTTAAGTGTGTCTTTTGACCCAAGCCCAAAAACATTGAGCAAAGGAGCGGAACACAGAGTGGTCACATTTTCCATTGACATGTTTGTCATGGTGACGAACTCCATGAAGAGGTTGAGAGCGTCATCACCACTCTCAAGCTGCATGTTGCCGGCACTACCTCAGCTTGCAGAATGGAAGACCGGTGTACCACCCAGACCTTCCAAAATCCCTTAAATATGGAATATACCTTAAATCATATTAGGGATCCTATTATAGTTTAAGGTATATTCCTTAATTAAGGGATTTTGGAAGCTCTGGGCACACAGCCGGAATGACATCTACCATGCAATTGCACTCAGCTGCGGGATTTGCCAAATTTCGGAAGAAGACGTCTGATGTCATGCAGGACTCGACGTGGCATGAACCCCTTCAGCTTTTCATATCACTAGCCCTTTCAACCCTGGCTGTGGCATGCCCAGCAACATGCCAGCATCCCCCAGTTGCACTCCTGGCACGTTGCAACAACAACCCAGAAAAGAACTGCGCTCTGACGTTGTGGAGAACTTCGACAGGGGTGGTTGTCAAAATTATGGTCCCTTTTTGGGTCCCTATTATAATACGGCACCTTATATTTAGGGAACCCAAAAAGGGACCATAATGTTGACAACCACCCACAGATTTTTGTCGGTGTCCCACACTTGTCAGCTCCGTATCTTTGACTAACTGGACTCCAGCTCTATAAGTGACGCTCAGCTTTCAAGGATGCGCGTTGTTCCTGGATAGGATCGTAGTCGCACAGAGGTCCCTAGTTGCTGAAGGCTGAAATGTCTGAAGATCAGCAGGAAAACTTGGCAAGGCGAGGCATGCTTGTCGCATTCTGTTGCTAGCAGTATTTCAGATGAGCCTAATTCAATCAAGCTGGGAGCTTCAGAAGCTACGCATCCTAGATTTAGCATTTGTCAGGAAGAAAGTACCTGCGCGGAACAAGCCGGCAAAGTTTCATGAATGCAATATACACAGACCCGCAACAGCTCCGAATCTGCCTGGTGGTCGCCGCTGCCATCCGTATAGTTGTTGTAGCCGTCTGTATGATTACCGTAGCCACCGCTCGAGTAGTTGTCGTACTCGTCAGAGTGCTTGCCATAACCACCGCTCGAGTAGTTGTCGTACCCGCTGGAGTAGTTGTCATAGCCACCGCTCGAGTAGTTGTCGTACCCGCCGGAGTAGTTGCCGTAACCACCGCTCGAGTAGTTGTCGTACCCGCTGGAGTAGTTGTCGTAGCCACCGCTGGAGTAGTTGTCGTACCCGTCGGAATAGTTGCCGTAACCACCGCTCGAGTAGTTGTCGTACCCGCTCGAGTAGTTGTCATACCCGTCGGAGTAGTTGCCATAGCCACCACTTGAGGAGTTGCCGTACCCATCGGAGTAGTTGCCGTAGTCACCACTTGAGGAGTTGTCGTACCCGTCGGAGTAGTTGCCGTAGCCACCGCTTGAGGAGTTGTCGGAGCTGTCGGAATAGTTGTCGTAGCCACCGCTTGAAGAGTTGTCGTAGCCGTCGGAGTAGTTGCCATAGCCACCGCTTGAAGAATTGTCGTAGCTGTCCGTGTAATTGGTGTAGTTGTCGCCTGGGAACTCAATTCATGCATGAAGCCGTCGGAGTTTGGGGAGGATTTGAAGCTGATTAGTCAAGGAATATGCCGAAAGCCCTCAACACGGAAGGTCTGAAAGCGTGCAGACTCTACACCCCGAAGCTTCTCTAATGTTCAAGATTGCACAAGCTCTTTGAAGTATCTCCGCAAGAGCCTGGTGGGTTCCAGGCGCAGTCACAAACAAAACCAAGACTTTAGATGTGATAGTGACTATAAGGATTATATTACGGCCCTATTATACTCCTGTAATACCACCATTACAGGGTGGGGCCCCTTCTAACCAAGACTTCAGGTCTTTCAATCGCGATAGTCTCGAGACTCGCCACGAGAAGAGCACGATTTGGGCACTCTGGTAGGGTGACAACACGGTAGCCGGACACAGTTGGCGAAAGCGATCTCGATCGCTGAAATTCACCCTAAAATCACAAACCAGAAAAGGCAGATTTAGCTGTCACTGGACGACCGTGATACTGTTGGTCTATAAGCCACCCAAAATAGCCCTCCCTGTATCTTTCTTGAAACGAAGCGCAAGCAAGCAACATCGTACCTCGAATGCCAGACAGCACAACCGGTGTCCTGCCCTGTACATGTAGACTCAATCTGAAATACTACAAAATGCGACATCCTCTGATAACATCTTAGAGAGAGAGAGAGAGAGAGAGAGCCAGAGATGTCTGTGTATATTGCATAAGTACATAAAAACCTACATGTGTATACATGTATTGAAAGTCTTACTAGATGTGCATATGTATGTATATATATATAGGTATATTAATCACTACATATATATATATGTGTAGGTCTGTAGTCCTGGTGCCTTCAGAGTAGTTGTCGCCTGTGTCGTTGGTGTCGTTACTGACCTCGAAATCACCAGCACGCAGGGAGAATTCAACTGCCTAAGCCCTAAAGCCCTAAAAGCTAAACCCTGAACCCGTAACCCCTAAACAACTATAACACCTGAAAGCAAAATAATCAGTCATAAACCCTATACGCTGTAGAACCTGAACTCTGAAAAGCCTAAACCCCAATAACAAAATCCTAAACCTTAGCAGATTAGCAAAACATTGTGCAAGCACGCATGCCTTAGCGAAGCCCTCAAGCAACAAACACTAGCCTTCAGAACTTTCGGGTTCATAAGGTTAAGACTAAATTTATGAAGCCCTGCCAACACCCAGAACTGAGACTTGAGATGCAGAGACGTGCGTTCGAGACCGACGGTATCGAGAACCCGAATGCAGGACTCAAAAGGGTCTAGAATGAGAGTCGTAGCACGAGAACGAGGGGTCAAGGACACTAAAGATGCAGATCAGTCATGCCCTGCCCCATCTTCTTGCAAATAACACAGCCCGAGATACTCCTAAGTTGATACAGATGAAAACACCAATATCCACACCACCTCAAATCAACTGCTCAAGCTCTTCACTAATATATCCGTAGATCAGTTTGGACCCTTTGTTAATGGACCCCCTACACAAGCCCCAAACCCTAACCCCGCCCTTTTGTGTAAGGGCATTGCCATGCGAAACCTGAGAAACCTATAGCAGGGTTCGAGGGATTACTGAACAGGGGCCTGCATTACTCTGCGTATGCCGTGTCGTGATCTCAACAACAATACGCAGCACTAAGCGTTTGCTACGCCAGACCTCAAAAGGCTCAGAACCAGAAAACCGTAAACAAGTTCCGAAGAGACCTCAAAAACGCTAACATAGCTTCAAGGACACCACAAAAAGCCTGTAACGCCTGTATAAGCTAAACGGAGCCCTTAACTTCCAATGCGGCTCAGGCTTTATGGCTTCGGGCTGCTGAAGCATGCTGCTACAGCGCCATGCGGCTCTTGATTCAGAGTGCTTCTGCATCTAGGATCTACCATCTGTGTTATAGTTTTTCGTTTTGTTGGGGGTGGGGGGGGGGTGGTGGGGGGGGTGGAGATGTCCCAGGCAGCACCATGGACCTTTCCACCCCGGTTTCAACAAGTCAACCTCAACCACCGAAACCCTAATCCCGAAGCCCCTAGACCCCTAAACCCTAAACCCCTAAACCCTAAACCCCTAAACCCTGAAAGGGCCTCCAGCCGGCGACCAAGCAGTCGTCCCCCAAACGTTCGTCGCAATCCCTTCGGTTGGGAGTCCGTTTCCATGTCTTCTATTGCTGTCATTACCACTATGGACTATTAGACCCTAAAGATCCCTATTAGGACCCTATTAAGGGTAGATTAAGGTACCCTTAAGGTCTAATAGCCCATAGTGGTAGTCTTTAACTTTCACTACCCAGGTCTTTTCTTCAAAGCCTGAAGTCTCCAGGTCTTGGGATTTCGGGGTTTGGGGCTCGCTGGCGTCATGTAAACACCTGATGAAGAAACACCCTCCGGCTTGTAGGAATTAAAGTAGCGATCCTAACATTGGGTCCCTCAACGACATGAGGATTCTACATTACCCAGACCCCCCAACTGCCCTCTATTATCCCCCAAATACCCCATGTTCACAAGGGCTCTATTGCAGGGAAACGCGCTAAGCCCGAACAGCCCTGAATCCTCAGACCTGAAATCGAAAAGCCCTGAACATCCTCTGCAAATTCAAACTTACCGGACCCCGAAAGCCCCAAGCCCTAAAGCGTTCGTACCCAAATCCCTAAATACCCCAAACTCTAGGTACCCAAGACTCAAAACGCTAAAAAGCCGTAAACCCTGAATACCCTAAACCCCAAAGTACCGCCTTATAGCGCCCTAGGATCAGCCCTGAACCCAAACTACCCTAAACTCCAAACCCTAGATACCGCCCTACGCCCTGCGATAAGCCCTAAACCCTAAACCCTAAATCCGAGAGTTTCCGAAAATTGGGGACCCTAATATAGTACCCTAAATAGTAGGATCCTTATTGTAAGGACCCCAAAATAAGGTACCCCTAATTTTCGGAAGCTCTGAACCCTTATAGAGCCCTTTAAAGGAACCCTTACAGTACGCTTAGAGAAACCCTTTAAAGGGACCCCAATACCGACCTGAGCCCTACGAGAAGCCCTTGTGAATCCTCCATGCCTCGGATGGCATGCGCATCTGCTGGCGGAGCTTCGGCGCCTGCTTCAGGGAGGTTTAGATGCTTCGGGTTTTAGGGTTTAGAGGTTTAGGGTTTGGGATTTTAGGGTTTAGGCTGTTGGGGTTTAGGGTCTCGGGGCTTAGGATTTGGGAATGTAGGCTTTAAGGTTTTGGGGTTTTGGGGTTCAGGGTTTAGGGTCTTAGATGAAACGGCATCCTAGTCTGCTGGGCTCGGTAGAAAGGTGACGGTGAGACGCACTCTTGGGAAGCTGTCTGGTTTAGGTTGTGCACATAGCGTTTTAGGCGATTGTTTGATTGGCGTTCCAACACGTCTTGGAGACCGTATACAGCTCGCACCGTCAGAGGACACCGTACATCGGACTATCGGAGCCCGGAAACCCAATGTCAGGGTTTAGGGTTTAGGCATGAAGGTTCAATTGTTTAAGGTTGGGTTTAGGTTTGAAGCCCTCATAGAAACTGATCTTGAACATTCTGCGGAAAACGAACAGGTCGGTGGCAGACCCTTCCCAAAGCTCTTCCTTGAGGTGCTCATCTGTGTCGTAGTATTCCGTCCGAACAGAATTGAAGCAGTCGAATGGCAGAGGATGAAACCCTATGAACCCATGCAAACTCCACTGAAATGCCTCGAACGCCTCTCTGCAACTCGCACCGAAAGAGTCCCATGCACTGTACTTGAGGCAGATTCCCAAGCAAGAGGCCTGGGATGCTCTGTTAAACACTTACAGCCCTACTCCCCAATCCTATACCCCCCCAAGAACAACCCTGCTTTTCAAGCCCCCTTTGTGCAAGAAAAAATGTTCAAGGAAATAGTTCAAAAATTAGGGTTTTGTGTTTAGGGCTTCAAGGGGCACTCAGCTTAACCTCTCAGTAGCCTTGAAGTGACCTTTGCAAATCCCTTCTCGCAAGCAACTCTTTCATTAACCCTCAAAGTAACACCTCTAATCAGCAGGCCGAAGATCCCGTGCAGAACCCTTGTAGAAAGCCTTACGGTAAACCTTGCAGTCGCTTCTGCAGTATGCTTACAAATCCCCTATTCGAGGTAACCCTGATCTAACACTTGTAGGGACCCTATTGGCAACATCACCAACAGAACTTTGTGACCTGCAGTCGTCTCTTACCGGCCGCAAATGCGTCGCAAGAGCCCTTAGCTGGCAAGTGTCTTTTGGACCTACGGTTTAGGGCTTATAGGCCTCGGGGCTGAGGGTGTCTTCTGCACTGCTTTGTCTTGTCTTGTCCAGGGTTTACGGTTCAGTGCTACGAGTTCAGCAGTGTTGAACCCAGAAGTGACGCCCTCCCACTATCCGTCTGTGCTTGCGCCATCGGTGCGGCGAACTGACTTAGCTTGTCTGGCTGCGAAGTCTTTCATTCGGGATTAGGGATGTGGGGTTTAGGCTTCTGGGACGTAAATTGCAAGCAGAGTCGTCCAAAGTTGCACAATGTCGCACAACACGGGTTGCGATCCCTTATGTGCGAGGTGCCTGCTGCGCACATACAAGTATCACGTACTGCTTGATCTGAAATTCTAGCTTTTGTGGCCATATTATGTGTACCAAAACATACACAAAGAGTTCAAGCAGATGTATGAATGTATATGCGTATGTAGATGTATATGTACATGTACACGTACATGTACATGAAGATGCAGTGCGATGGGATGTAGATGTATTTGTAGATGTCTGTGTATAAACATATGTAGATTTCGATGTCTGTGTAAGTGTACAGGTATATGTACACTATGTCGATGTACCTGCAAAGTACATGCACATATATGCATATGCACCTGTACATATAAGTGTAAAAACAAGTACTAAGTAGTCAGTAGTAAGTATTCAGCCTTAAGTACATCGATATGTATGCATACAGGTAGAGGTATACGTACAAGTATACAACAGAAACCACAAGTACAAGTCAAAGTATGAACTACATGTATGAGTATAGGTATGGGTACATGTATTTGCATGCGCCGATGCATAAACTGCATACGTTTATGCAAAGTCTCATGTGCAGGTATAGGTATACTTGTGTCCATTTATCTCTCTCTTTCTCTCTGCCTTCTCGTTTCGGCCGTGAGTCTGGGTTGGCTGCGATGCACTCTGCCAGGCTCCTTCCGAAGAAGCTCTACAGGTTTGGGTTCAGGGTTGTAGGCTTATGGTGTGTTATCAGGCATATATATATATATATATATATATATATATATGAGGGGTTCTATGGACTGTGAGATTAGGATTTAGGGCCTAGGGCGTCAGGGATTTGTATGGAAGGCTCGTTTGGCCAACTCTAGCCCAGTGAAGGTTTGAAGGCTCTGGTGAGGATGCGCAACAGTGTAAATCCGGATCTTCGTGGCTATAAGCCGACACCCTAAACCCTAAACCATATCAACAACCCTGACTCGGTTTTTGGATGGAGCTCATGAAGAAGCGGCGACTAACACCTGATACCCGACGCCCTGTATCCTTGCGACGCGAACCAACTCATTAATTGAATCCCAAAGCCTTAAGTATCTGCACCTTAGGACCACAAAACCCTGTTCACCTTGACACCAAAGGCTTACTTCACCTTGAATGCCACAAGCCTATACGAACCAAAAGCCCTAAACCTTGCCAACCGAAGCCCGAAACCTCAAAACCCCCCCCCCCCCCCCCCCCCCCCCCAAAAAGACAACAAACAAAAAAACCCAAAATTTTGACAGCTTGATCCTTGAAGCCCCAAACGCCTAAAACCCACAGGATTCGGGCACCACGTGTGCAGGTGGAAAGGTCTTTGGAGCAGCGGCGAGAGATTTTGGAGGAACTTCTTTGGCTCTCCGTGTTTTTGAGTTAGGGATTTGGGCAAAACCCTAAACCCTAAACCCTAGTATAAACCCTAAAACTCCAGACCCGAAACTGTGAGGGTCTTGTTTAGGGTCACGGGGCCTGACACAGAGGTTTCTTAGAGGCTCAAGATGCCTGTCTGAACCCCAAAGCACTGTTCCGACGTGGGTTTAGGGTTTAGGGTTTACAGGGAACTCCAGAAAGTTGGAATATGGATTGATGGTAGGATCCCCGATAATTTACCTTAAAGGGGTTACGATAATGATATTCCAGCTTTCTGGCTTCTACTGTATGGGTTTAGGTTCTGAACCCCGAAGCGGAAATAGTTCCGCACACAGCGCGATCTCAAATTGGGAGAACCCCTTGCAATTCTTGTGCGTGGCATTGGTTGTTTAGGGTGTGGGGCTTAGGGTTAGGTTTATTGGATCAAAACAAAGCGAAGCTGTCCGAAACCCTGAACCCTACGACCCAAAGCCCCAGAAACGAAACCTAAACGCACCGAGTTTAAACGCTAGAACTTATTTGCCCGGCATCCTAGAAGAACTAACAGTGGGTCTTGGGATCATTGTACCCCAAGAAAGTTAAAGGCTTCCTACTCTACTACTTTAGAATGCTCCACCATAATGTAGGGACTTAATCATTTCAATACGGTTTTGGGGTTCTTATCATATACTCAAAATATAATCTACCCCCAAACCCTATACTAATTCAGCCCCTATCTTCAGCACTGCCATAGCATTTCTTTGGAGCAAGAACCACAAGAAGTCGCTCATCGGAGGGCCTGTGGCTGCAGAGAAGCCCCGAGATCGCATCGACCTTGTGTGCCGTAAGGCTTACTGTAAGAGCGTTTAGGGTCTAGGGCAGTTTAGGGGTGAGGGGTTTAAGGTTTAAGGTTTAGGAGTTTAAGGGTTTAGGGGTTTAGGGGCGTAGTGTTTAGGGTTTGAGAGCGGGCTGTCATGGGGCCTGGGTTTTGCATTTTATGTTTTTGGGCGTCTTTGGCGTTTTAGCATTATACGAAGCACCTATGCATGTGCATGTATGTACGTACGTATGTATATATATATATATATATGTATTTATACATGTGTGTGTGGTTGCAATTGCTTTGTAAAAGGCCATGAGGGCCTATGAACATATAAAATGCATACACTCGAATACACGTGCACATGTATATATTCCACAGCTAAACTTACATGAGCACATGCACTGTTTATGTGCTTGCATGGTCATGGTACGAATAATAATCGCTAATTATGGCACCCTGTACGCAGTGGACACCCGGCCACGTCCGAGCGAAACGAAAGAAGACAAAGTATTTCACGCACCGTGAATCTGTTTCCACAGCCTGGACTCTCGAAAATCTTTGGAGCCGTGTCGCCCGCCGTGTTCTGATTTCCTTGTGTGTTGAGTTGGCACATGTCCGTGAGTTTCCACTTTCTTCCCAGTTTGAAGATTGCAGTATTACCTACCTATGCGGGGCTTCACAACAGTATACAACAATGCTGACAATCGCAGGAATTTACTGCTGCAAACTGGGAGCATGTACATACATAGTATGTTTTATGCAGTGCTACAACACACATTGTGTCAGGGGTGCACACTGCCTGTATGTACACAAATCAGTGAGTAGTGTGTTTTAGATTTAGTTTCTATTGTAACGCAGTGCTACGTATTTGGAGCCTAGGGCCTTCCAGTTTCACAGCAATACATAGCTTTCTGTTCGGTTCATGTGATTTAGGTTGCGATGACCCTTGAACAGTTGTTTTCCCAGTTGCCACCCCACCACTTTCACATTAACACGGTCCTCAACTCGCATACACTCTGCATCATGGTTTTCCCAGTCGAAGATGCGTTTTTGTCGAGACCCACAATTTTTCAAAATATGGATGTATCACCACGTTCGTCGAAATCAACAGCACAAGGCAAGCGAATAGCGGAAATCAGCGAAACACAACAGCACACACAGTGTATATCGTCATATCCAGGAAGCAAAGGCTCGGAAGCCTTGCATTATGACATACATACAATACATCAGTGTCACATAAGTCACATAAGCTGATCTCGAAGTAAAGAACGCAATTTCCCAAAAAAACTGCTGTAGTGCTGGCAGTAGCAATGTCGGATATTGCCAGAATTTAGCTTCTATTGAAGAGTGAAACTATGATGGAATGTCAAAATAAGGCTTTGAGGGTTCTTTCTGGTCCCTAAACCCTAAACCCTAAACCGCCTTCCATCCTTACGACTGTCCTTGATGTGTACATCGCGACGGTCTGTGTACAGCCGAGACCCTGTGAACCGTAAGAAGATACAGCACTTCTGTAAGCAGCTCACGTGCCCTGAACAAACCATTTGTTCATAGACAGGGAAGGGTGATGCTATACAACTTGTTCACAAAGCATAAACTCATACACTTCAGACGCAAAAAGACATTGTAATTACCAGCGTTTTCACAACATCGGCGAACGAAGTTGTGTTGTATGCGAGAAATACAGCAACTCGACGTGTTCTTCCAAGGAGGATAGACAAAGTGGTAAAGTTTGTGGAAATGGTGCCAGCGCGCGCTTGGTTTTTGGTGTGTGGTGCATGGTGAGTGGGATTGGGGTTGGGGGTGGGGACGGGACGCAGTAGAGAGAGGGGAGGGGGGGGGGGGGGAGGGGGGGGGGGGGGGGGGTGGGGTCTTCTCAACATGTCAGCCCCAAACCCTCAGCCCCCCCCCCTCCCCCCCCCCCTCTTTCATCTTAGTTTGTAAACGCCAGCCCTGGTTATAAACACAAGCCATGCTTATAAACACAGACACTGTTTATAAACACAGGCCCTGCTTATAAACAACAACATTATTGATAAGCGACATAAATGTCTACAAGTACGAACAATACAGTACATAACCCAGAACTGTTTATACAAGCATAGGATAGCAAGATGATGTGAAACAAATCGCTGCGAAACCGCGAAACGTGATGTGTCCCAAACGCAGGCCCCATGGTAGCCCTTTCTGTAGGGTTTAGGGGCATGGAGTGACCACAAATCAACCCCCGTACAGATTCTGCAAAACTGTCTTCTGGTCAGCACTTTATCAACAAAGCTTTGCAAGCAATATTATTGACAGATGTGAAACTGTGTAACTCTCCGAAACACCAAAAAGATGTCTTCTGGCGCTCTTAAAGACGTGAAAGGAACGCGATGAGAGTCGGGGCAAAATAATTCACTGTTTTCATTAGGATAAGCTGCTTCTATAGTGCGGCGATCACCCAACTAGGATCTACTGAACACCTCTTGTGTGCATCCAGGACCCTGAACAGTGTTTAACAACACTGCATTTGTACGTGCAGCGGCAAGCCAGGCATCACTTCATGTTCTATGTTCGGGCTTTCGAGGCGCCTTCAGGCAAAACATGCCAGGAATGGTATACTCACTCAGAAGTGCATGAAGATCAGGGACATGTCCTATTCTGACACAACGAAACTCAACATAGAAGTGCAAATTTACCAACATGCCGCAGCAACATCACCACCAATGGAAGTACGGTACAAACCCCAACAGTAGTAGCAGTGACACAGCCAAGACCGGCAGAAATGACACGGCCTAACAGGATCATGAAGGTTCCACGAGAGGAACAAGAAGTTAGCTGGCGCATGGGCAAAAAGTCATGCAATAAGACGAAGAAACCAGCCGCTGTCTGAGACCGAAAGGCATGATCGACAGCGAAACGAAACCCACGAGCGAAAAAAATCTGACCAATACGGGATTGCAGGACGAAGGGACGTCTTGTGGTGTCAAGAACTTTCTAGGTCTGGGGCGGCGTTCTTGGATTTTGGAGCTGAGGAGTGTCCGCACGAAGTACGGCTCAGAATGTGTGTAAATCTTCCGTGGGCGTGCTCGGGAATCCGGCGCAAGCTCATCAAGATCTACACAGTTTCCACACCAACATGCGCGCTCGGTCGAACATCAGGATGTTTCGGAAAAGGACCCGGTACTTTGACAAGACTTCTTCTGTTGGCTCAATCCTGCTCTGCCAAGGTGCAAAGGCAGCGACGTGGGTGATGTACCTGAAAACCGTGCAGCATCCTCCCCAGCCCGTCCCTCTACCTTCTTATTCAACACTTTTAACTTTGGAGAACGCAAGACTGGGCTTCAAAGTAACTAGGGAGAAAAAGCAGAGACTCTATTTCATAATGGTTCCTTCAAGAGAAAATATTAAAGTATGGTACTCCAAAGCCCAGAAAAACAGTCTACACTTGCCAGCCTCGAAAGTGTTGCGCCCGGCTCAATCAATGAACTTCAACCCCTTAGCCGTAGGTTGGCCCCTCAAAGCGTTAGACAAATGCTCGTAGATAAAATCTCTTAGCCTGAGCAAGGAAGATACAGAATGTCCCAAACAAAGGCGTGCTTAGGTTTGCCTCCTGAGTCCAAAAACAAGGCTGTGAGCTGCAGCTGCTTTTGGGCGAGGCTTTTCAGGGGCAAGGGGTGTAACGTAGAGGTTGAAGGTTCAGCGCTTAGGGTTGAGGGGTTTAGGATTTAGTTGTCTTATTGGGTCTAAGTCTAGGATCTTGCGCTCGTAAGGAGTCAGCTTTCTGAAAGCCTCCGGTTTGACCTCGGCTTAAGCAAAACAGCCAAGCCGGGGCGCTGATGGTGTGTGATGAATGTCGCCTGCCCCATGTAGTCCTTGCAAGTGAACGGTTACGCAGCCGCTACAACTGCTGCTGCTGCAGAGGCATAAAGTGCTGCACCAACCACGATCTAATCCTACTACTACCACCAACTCGACGACGACGATGACGCGAGGACGACTGCCGGGTGTTATTGCTTGTTCTGTTACTACAGCGGTTTTTATTTCTACTCTGTTTGCAACTGTGTCAACTCTTGCGTTAACAACGAAGGCCGATGAACATGCAGGATGATGGCATTCGCTGCTTTGGGGTTCATGGTTCAGGCATGCAGGAACTGAGACTGGACTGATTTGGCTGTCAGGGTTGCATGGGCATGAATAATGATTTTATTGTCGTCCAGCTTTGGGAGCGGTGCGCATTATAAACTTGCAACATCCATTGACAAATCGTTGGTTAACACAAAAAACCTTTGACATGTGTTGGCAACTCTGCCAGCACTGCTGTGCGCTCAAGTTCGTCAAATAAAGCGACAACTCAAAACAGATTCTTGAACCTCAACCGAGACCGTAAACTCTAAACCCTTAATGAATCCTACTGCATCTGTCTGACACCAGGCATTCGGAAAGCCAAACTGAAACAGCAACACACTCAATTCATGAAAGCAGTTCTTTACGAAGGTATGAAGCTGTCCTATGGTTCCGGTATGTTCCAGCTTCTTCGCATGATTCTCCGCTTCCGGCATCGGGCTCAGGAAATCAGCCTCTCAACCTTCCAATCTTACACATAGAGCCCTCAGCTACTTAATCCCTACACCTCAAACCGAATCCCCACTCTGAATCCGAAGCCCCCTAAACCCTAAACCCTAAACCCTAAACGCACATCTTCTACAACATCTAAAACCGAAGCCCTTCAGCGTAGAAGGCAGAAAGTTAGAGCACAATTATCCCAAGGGTCCAAGTAGTCCTTATTTGTGGTTTTGATACCTAAAAGGGCCCTAAAGTCCTGTAATAGGGAGCACTTGGACCCTCTGGGATTATCCTCATGCTCCGAACTATCCTCATGGGTTTTGGGTTTAGGGTCATGCCCCGAACATAGCTGGGGAATCCCTGCAGTTGTTGTTATCCGAGATCCAGGTTCCCCTTTCTGCTACGGTTCACTACACAAAACCTCTAAGCAAGTAAACCTTAAACCCTAAACTTTACTTTATATAACCCTCAACTCTAGACTCTACTTTATGTAACCCTAAGTCTAAGCAAGTAAACCTTAAACCCTAAAGTTTACTTTGTATAACCCTCAACTCTAGACTCGACTTTATATAACCCTAAGCCCTAAACTTTACTTCACATAGCACTGCACCCTAATCTCTATTTCATATAACCCTAAACTTTATGTGACCCTACACCAGGGCATCCCATACACCCTCAGAAGTCTATACCCCCTAACCCTAGCCGAAGCACGTAGATGTCTCGGAAGGTGCCATTCGCCAATTGCAGCTCAGGGCAAGCATCCATACAGGAGGCCTGTGAGCTTGCAAAAAATACAAGGGTTTAGGCTTAGGGTTTGGGATTTACGTTTTTTTGGAGATTCTATACGATCTTTTAAGATATCTCTGGGGCTTTCGTGGTTTCATGGCTTCAGACGGCTTCAAGCGAAAGCCAGAAGGTCGCATAAGAGCTTGTTTGCGGGTCTTACAGGGCTGTGCAAGGATGCTCTGAAATATTCTCAGCTTGTACGTATAAGAATGCATGAACACAGGGACACGACAGTAAACTATAGCAGTTCGAACTGCGCGGACCAGAGCTGGGTTCTTTGGGGAATATGACGGTTTAGGGTTTAGGGGGTCTAGGGTTTATAGGGTTTAATCACAATGGTTATGATGAGGAAGCCTGCGGAATAATGGTATGGGAAACTATGTGGTACTTGGCCAGGCCGAGACCGGAAACTACGTTACATGGGACGAAGGATTTGGAGTCAGGTCTTTCAGAAATGAAGTTCGGGGTGCAGGAATTTCATACGAGGGCTTGACTCATTCCAACAGGGCTTGGCGGGGTTCTGGGGTATGTCCGACGATCATCATGATATGAACTATTAAAGAAATACTTTCTGAGGTTATTTGAGCTTGGGAGGCGGTGTTGGGATGCTTTGGCTTTGGAGCTCGCGAGTTTCGTTGGGAGTTTCGTGGCAATTGGTGTAAGTGCAGGGTCTTGTTTATGCCGTCGGGGTTGGGTGAGACTTCTCACTTAGAGCTCTGGCGTGGGGTATATGGCATGGGCATACTTCCACCCAGACCTTCCAAAATCCCTTAATTAAGGAATATACCTTACATCATATGAGGGATCCTATTATTAAAGTTAAGGTATATTCTTTAATTAAGGGATTTTGGAAGGTCTGAGTGAAAAATACCCAAAGCTTTTCAAGGACCTGAAGCCGTGCGAGCTTCCCGGCTGGACTCCGGCCAAGGTGCTGGGAAAGGCGTCTGCATTGCCTTGGGGGGTGCAGGATTGAAGGTTGAAGTTGATTGAAGTCCCAAAGGGTCCTATGTATTCTTATGGGGGATACTTCCCTAAGTCATAATCGTAATTCCTAATATGGAAACCCTACATTCTACTATATCGGTACATTGGACCCTTTGGGAGTGTCTGGGGGCCTAGGAAAGATATGACGTAAGGCTTTGGCGTCAGGGGCTTAAGCATCGGTCCCGAAAGCTGAATAGACTCTTAGCTGCTCCGGTGCTGCGGGCCTCTTATGGCTCTATAGGATCTCATATTTGCTACTGTTGTCAGACCTGACTTCGGACAAACAAGCTTAAAAGGGTGTAGGCGTTTAGGACAAGTTATCGATCATAATTCCGAGTCACGAACAATCGAGAACTTTTCAGAACGAAAGCGTGAATGTTCGACAGTGCCACCGCGAAAGCCTTGGGCCTTGGGAGTCTACCGTTGGGTGTAAAGTGTAGACAGTTTGCACCTGAACGCATCCATATCAAACTCAAAGCCTATCTTCAAGAACGCCCTCTTCCGCGTTCCTTCGACATGTGCACATGAACATGTTTCTGGGGTGGTGATTCTTGGAACTGTGTGTTCGCCCAATTTGTGTGAAAGGGCTCCAGTTGCCGTTATAATAGTCAATCTTTTGGGGGAATCCTAAAGCCCACGGAACTGTCGGATGCTCAACCCAAGACCCTAAACCCTAAACTCCTAAACCGCTCATGGCATCTTTCAAAGACCTGAACTCATGTAAGTCCTGAACTCAGCTGCAATTCAGTGTAGGGGCCTTAATGTTCTAACGCAACCCTATTCTACTCTAAGGCCCCTACACTACATCGAGGGCCTTGCCTAAGCTTAAGACTCAACCCAACACCTCAATCTAAGCCTCAATGGGTTCGAAGCCGTGTAACACTAACCGTAGAAATCTCCATTCGTGCCCCAACGCCCATATGTCAGGCTCTTACAAGGACCTCCATCATGGCAACATAGGGATCGGAATACTCGAAACTGATATCCCCCCATATTCAAAACTCCCTATACCTATAGCATACTGGACCCCTACAATCCACAAGAATCATAACGTTTAAACTCCTGTGGAGAACAGGACTAAAGCTTCGCGCTTCAGCTTACCGGGCAAGGGCTGCTTGAACTGCCGCCGGGGCACCGTCATCGCCTGCAACCGCCGCACTGGCAGTCGTCCATGTCCTGCTTTTTGGTTTACAGACTCATAGAGTCTAGACTTGTCCTTTTTTGGCTTTAGACGTCCCTTTTCCGTTCGCCGAGGTCTTAAAAGCAATTCCCTTGGCCGGGGTTTAGGGTTTAGGGTCTGCGGCGGTGACAATGCAATAGGTCGTGGGTTTTTGAATTGGATGCCTCTGTCACGTGGAAACGAATAGTTCTTGATAAATGTGGATGTACAAAACTAACCCCGTTGCTTGGGACCTACTTGTGAGGGCAAGGCACAAGAAAATGAGAAGGGCAGCACCTGCGTCTGAGGAGTATGCAAAATGGAGGAGTTTCAATCAAACATCCAGCTAGAACGTTCCAATCAAAGCGCACACACATCGAGCAGCTGCGAATAGACATCATAACAGACTGCTTCTCGATGCTGCAATGCTGCATCCGCATGGAGCCTGCAACACCCCATGAACAATGAACTTATCCCTAAACTTCCGAGTATACAGCATCTATAGTCTTAGGATCTAAAGAGGCACGTTGGCAGCTTGAAATAATGAACTCGCCAGCTGCGATTCAGAGCTACATGTCACGGGACTTCAGAAGACAAAGATCTGAAATACCTGACCTGCTTCTGGGTCTGCATGTGAAGTTGAGAAGACTACAGGGTATGTATAGACATATATATATATATATATATGTTGTATGTACAGTACATACGGATTTTCCATGGAAAAACACCCCTTCGTCTTTAGGGCACTACTGTAGAAATGCTTTGCTTTCAAATTCAAATTTAGTATTTGGCCGCCAAGAACACCTGTCGAAAGGGTCGCGTTCTCGCGTACTGCCAAAGCTCGTTAACTACTGTTATAATCGGTTGAAATGAACAAGAGTAGCAACAATACTGATAGCAATAACTAATGTTGGGGCCTTAACCATTGAACAAAAGTTGGGGTGAATACTCTACCATAGGTATGAATGGACTATAAGGGGAAATCATCAACATATTGTTTGGAACCTTATAGTATAATATAATGTATTAATAACAATAATCAAAAAAGTGAATAACTATATATATATATAATAGAGATATATATATATAAAGCAAAAATTTTCGGATAGGGCGTGGGCGCCAAGTGTAGGGATAACGGAATAATCAGCGCCGACTGCTGAGCATGCGCCTGCAGCAGCGCCCACTACAAGGGCCAGGCGGAGAACCAGCTCGAGCATCTGCATTGCTGCCTGCCTTTCCGGGCAAGAAAATCGTAATTGCGCCGCTGCCAGGTTCATGTTTGGAGTTATTATGGGGGCATGATTACCCATTCGCGGGTCCAAGTTGCAGGATTTACAGCACGCTTCTTGCCATACCAAACCCAAGCATGTGAGAGAGGCGACTCCTTGCGAAACTGTTGAGCGAAGTGGCAGCTGGCACGCGGAAGGGCGAAGCTTCGGTGAGAAGCTGCTGATGCCGCAACCCGAACCAATCAGAACTTGAGCCGTAATCTGCAGATGAAGGCACTCACTACACACTGAACCCTGCGAGTGTGCGTGCTGCATGAATTTGATACGGCTGAGACTCGGTTGAGATGTTAGGGGTCTGCTGTTTGACATGCAAGGCGTTGGGATGCGTTGAACCTTTGCTTCTCTGTCCAACGAAGCGGTGCGAACTCATCCTTAATTAACAGGATTGCATGTTCTTTTGAGAAGCGGCTGCAGTCGTCTTACCATCTTCATGGGTGTGCTGTCAGTGGCTTGCTACTGCTAATTAGGAAGGACGGTGACAAGAATTGCGCAGCGCTGTGAAGCTTCAAAGCATCTGGCAAACGTTTGAAGAAACCTGGCATCCGTCTAGCATCTTCCGCTGGCATGCACAAACACCTGCAACGCAATCCGATCGCACGCAAGTGCAACCTTGACGATACACTGCACGCGCTCGTGGATCATTTATCGTCCGCCCTGCCCCCCCCGGTCACAACGACGAACGCAACAACATCACTGGCCAAAGCTCCGTCACACCGCCCGCAAACATCACCCCCTTCCGCTTTTACAAACACAAACATCAACGTCTACAAATCTGGACACGTCAAGTGGGAACAGCTTTGCGAATAAATGCGCATAAACTGCACCAAAGGCCTCATTACCGTCGCGACCGTGGAACCCCGAAAGCTGGGACATCACGCGATCTTTTGCTCGCGCATGCGCATGTGTCAGTGTGTTAAAGCAATTCTTGGCCGGGCTTGATTCTTTGCAAGTGGACGCACAAAAACACCTACATCTGTTGAACTGCCTGCATAATTACTCAAGATGCGATTGCAATTGTCGTCACAAGTACTTCGGATGACCCGATCCTGCACTCCCAAAACTCCGTACCCCAATATCCTCAAACCGGATCTAAACCCTGAACCTAAGCCCTTCTTCCAAGATCCAAAACCCTACCTAAATCCTAGCGCAAAAAACCCTTACACCAAACCCAAACCCATGTTTCGAAGAACTCAAAACCCCAAACCCAAAGCCCTTTTTCAAAACCCGAAAACGTAAAACCCTGACTAATTGTTCCCTTGGCTCTTTAGCTCCTTATTCAATAGGTATTTTGATCGGGATTATCATCATCCCTGGCTCCTTAGCTTCCGCCTTCAACGCTTGAACATAATCTCCCGGCCCAAGCTCACAAGGACCAGCAGGCTCGCGCCTCCGAAAAGCCCCCTCGGCTGCAACAAGGACGGACGTTAACGTGTAGGGTCTACGGGTTCTTTCGTTTTTTCGCTCCTAAAAAAAGGGTAGGGGAAAAAAACCGTAAACCCAAACGTAAAGGTTTACGGTTTCGGAGTTTAGGGTTTAGGGATGTTTAGGGTTTAGAGCTTCGGGTGGGTTTTTGGGTTTCGGGCTTAGGGCTCCGGTGGCATTATGGCCAAAATGTTTCTATCATCAGGATTGCTGCTTCAAATTCGGGTACAGCGTGCGGCAACCATTGGGGCCCTGCTAACTCCCGTACAATATACGGCTTTGGGTCACACTATATTGTTAAGTTACTTAGGCTTAGCCATATCACTAGCCCTGAGGAATGCTGTTACTATAGGCCCCTGAGAAACCTGCCAGTGAACGCCGTGCTGCACGTTTTGTTGCACGGGATCCTCGAGGAAGAAGGCTGCTTCGTATTTACTGTGGGTGCCGCTTCCTGGTTGAAACAAATTCTGCACTTTCAACCAAGAAACCCGGAAACTTGGTGGTACCAACCGCAAAGAGTTCACTCTCCTGCAGTATTGTGTAACAAAACTCCCTGGCTCGCCCTTACCCAGAATCATATCAATCACAGCCGCTGTGCTGTAAACCCCAGGGCATGTCGATGTCTTCACTCCCCACTAGCAGGGACGAGCCTGCATGTTGACTTGGGATGTTTAGTAGTGTATCAAACCCCCGAACAGCAAACCGGTTACAATGAGTCCACCACCGTGAAACGAATCTCAGCTTGAACTACATGCCTTTCGTGATAACCAAGGGCAACAAACACTGTTGTTCTTGCTTCGTCAACTGCTCTGCCTAACACGGCCCCAACCACCATTCACCATCATCTTGGCCATAATCAGCCACTGTACAACATACATCTTTGGGACTATGACTCGGCATGTGATTGCATGCCGACACCTTGTTTCGAAGCGGAAAAGGAGGGACCCTTCATGGGGACCCCTACCCTATAATGGGCTATTAATGGGTATATTCTGTGTATACACCTTGGGGTCCTTATTAAGGGTCCCTCCTTTTTCCCTTGGATTGCTCAAAGGGCACAAGCGCCTTGATACAATCCTGGTGTTTCGCGGGCTCGAGAACTCTGGGAGCTTCAAGGTTGCACTGAGATGCGGAAGCTTACTACGTGGGCCTTGTGTGAGGACTTTGAGGATTGTTTTTTGGGGGGTTGTCCTAGGAGCGAAGCGATGTTGAATCTGAAAGACACGGCTTAACTGGCTTAACTACGGCTTTCAACTTTTCAAAGCTCTCCAAGTTGCAAATACATGCCGACCTTCGCCCTCACAGCCTCTCGTTCGGCCTGCCAACAGATTAGGGTTACCCTAAGCGCAGAAAAATACTTGATGAGGACGTTTATACATGTCTATGTTGTATGTCATTCTCTGTCTCTCTCACGTATGTGTATATCTATATACACATATGTGTATGCTTATACATGTGTACATACATATGCATATATAGGTGTGTTTATAATACAGGAATTTACGAGTATCATGGTAGGGAACCCTAGAAAAGTAGGCTGTTCAGGTGTCAGGGGTTAGGTGATCCTCGAGGATCAGAACATCTGAACAAAGGCTCGGGGAGCAGAATCTGATACTTTCAGCTGCTGTGCTTCTGCATGGGAAGCTACGGTTTAGGGTTTACGGTTTCTAGATGGCTCGTGGCTTGCATGTTCACAGTTTTCCACAGTTCCGCAAGAACTCCCAGACCATGTACCGTCAGCGCTTCGAACGCTGACGTCTTCCCCAAGTTCTTGCTCCTCAATGGATTATGGTTCAGGCCTGTTTCAGGGCTTACAGGTTTGAGGATCCAGAGGGTTTACAATGTTCAGGGTTGATGGCTCGATGTTTCACTGCTGCTTCCAGCATTGACATCAACTTGCCCCCGACAAACTCTGGCGGCGGAGAAACGAGCTGTTAAAAGAGTTCTCATGACGCTGATGTCTTTGCAACGAGTGTGGAAGCTATGGCACAGCTTCGCTACTACATGTGACTGCCTACATAAGTACGCATGGGTCTCTCCGCTGAGATCGCGGCGTCAGAACGATAAAGGAAGCAAGCCGCTTGCCTCAGAGTCGCGAGATGCAGTGCTTCTGAGGAGTTGGTGATGGTACGGAGAAATGTAGTTCAAAAAGGGCGGAGTCAGAAACAGACCTTGCCACAGTTGACAGGCTTACCCATGTAAACTAATGCCGGTGAATGTTGTGGTATCGGTACGGGAAGCGCGTGTGGAGGCATTGACGGCTTGTGACCTTACTGCAAGCGCAAGACATGTTTCAATCCAAGTCCCAAACCCCAAACCCAAAGCTTAGCCGCGCTGCCAATGACATATCCACAACGTTTGAGCATAACCTCCGTCTAAACTTCGTCTGGATCTCTGAAAAGCCCGAAAAAACTGCCCATCCTATGGATACTGTACTTTACACTTTAACCTCATGCTGATGCTGTCACGACTACTTCTTGCCCACTGAAGCCACCAAGGGCCTGAAAGCCCTAAAGGCGAGTCACCAGCCAATGGTGGTGCCACAGCCGAGACCCAAAACAAAGGTCATGGACGCCAGCTTCATGGGAACAGCAACATCGCCTTCTTAGGATGCAAGTCTATAGATTCTGTATGGCAGCTGGTTCGATGGATTTCGTATCTGTGCAAGGAACGTGAATAAAGGGTGGCATTCACTTGCAATCTCTGTGCTGTTCCAATGCAGTGTGTGCACAGACGTAATTCTAGCAGACTCTAGCTAGCCAAACCCACATCGAGAACCTTTATTTACGCCTTGGGCCGACATTGGGGCGCCACTGCAGGTTCAGGGCTACACGGCTCAATGACACGAAACATTCATCGAAGCTGGGTCGACATATCATTGTACAACACTCTCTTCTCAGATCGGCTGACCCTGTAGGGCTCAACGGCGAGAGTTCGGGCCAGAAGATGTTTTTCATGCTCCATTCGGCTGAGCTTGAAACCACTGTATAAGCTTCGAAGCTGCGGATTTTCCAATTCAAGGGAAAAACAACACCAGGCCGAAAATCTCGATTTCAAGCACATCGTGAGCTCGGATGTTGGGTCCCTGCCAATTGAACTGAACGTCTCTAAGCCGTCGTTGGATGTTCTAGAACGTTTACCATTAGAATAGGGTGCTGCAGGCCATGATGATATAGGTTAAAATGAAATATGACTAGTACTGACGATTAGTTCCGCTTGACGCATGGGTCGTGGGTTGACCAACACCTGTGAATGTCAGACTGTTTTACACGGAACTAGGCGGGGTGGTCGGACAAATGCTTTCAAGATCCAAGTTTGAGCGCAGTCGGTGGGGACAAACGCCCTCCAAGCCAAAGCTGCATACGTGGAGATGGAAAGGGAAAGTCCTTCTCAACTTTTGGAATCTCATAGCCTAGCACTCATGCCTCCAAAGAACTTTGGGGCGTAGCTTCGGTGTACTGAACAAGTGCATATTGTTTGTGGCACGTCCAAGAGCAGCCCTGGAAGCCCTTCACCACCCTTAACCCAAAGCCTACCCAGAGGCTCCATAGTAGTTCCTTTTTAGGGTTCATATTTAGACTCCTATAAGGTATCCCCAAAAAGGAACTACTTTGGAGCCTCTGGGTAAAGCAATGGAACCTCGAGTCAAGAACAAACGACGATGCACAGCTGTGTGACACCGCCGTAGACATTGTCTTCATCAGAGTCATCATCATCATGATCATCAGCAAATGCCTGCAATGAGAAGTTCAGCAAATTCAAGAGGCCACGGGCGATGGGTTCCGACAAGTTGGCGTTGGTTTGATAGCCTCCAAAATCGAAGCGCGAAAGCTTAAACCTTAAACTCCTAAAACCTAATTCCTCAGCGACTTGTGTACTAGATAGCTAGATGTAGATACTAGTTATGCTGTTGTATCTTTGTGTTCTTCGGACGGGGGTGTAGAAATTACTCATAAACGTCCAGGCCACGGATCGATGAAGCTACTGGTGCAGGGGTCTTGGCAATTAGGCTACGTTTTGGGGTCTTTGATAGTATATGCATATATTGACTACAAGGGGATGTTATGACACTAAGTAGTCCGCCTATACTGTATAAGGCAAGGCACTGGCAGCCATACGAGGAACGAAGGCAATGGAAGCACTCAGCCAGCTCTCTTCAGCTGGAGGTGCGGTGCTGCAGGACGTAATGCAACACGGTGGCTACAGTTGGCTGCGGCTCAAACAGAAAACTGCATTTCATGCAACATGCTTGTAGGTTCGACATATCACAGAACGGCCATGAATATGAATATGTATACTATAGACTATAGAATACATACATAGCTGTTCGCATTGGATGTTCAAAGACATTTCTGGTGCTCGACACGGCAGCCACTTAGCTGTGACCAGTGGCAGCAGCTGGTCCATTGGGCTTCTGTAGCTCTATTATCTTATCTTTTCTTAGTAGGGAATGGAGGAATGGTGGGTACAATTATAACTACTACTATTACTACCGTTCTTCCATTCCCTACTAACCAAAGGCAAGCTATGCCGGATGCCGTGACGCTCTCTCTCTCTCTCTCTCTCTCTCTCCCCTCTCCCGTGCCGCTGTGCTCCCATATTACTTCGTCTTCATTCTTTCATTAGCCAGTATTCGCGCAGCAACGAAGGAACGGTGGGCACACTCCACTGTACCAAGGCTCTCGCTGTGCTGCGGCGTCATTGGAAACTCCTCTAGGGTAGTTAAGCATTGTCCCATGTTAGTTCTGTTCCTGCCTCTGCACCATGCAAGAACTGAAGCCGATCGATATCTCTAAAGCGTCTTACTCTTGCAACGTCTTACAGAGCCACAGAATTCGGCCAACGGAGCTGTTCGCGGTGGTCTCGCTCTACCCGCCGTTACTAGGTGGTGGACTGGGGCACATGCCTGTATGAAAGTTAGACCGTTAACCCCGAAGCCTAAAGGGGTTATACCACGGCACCTTATATTTAGGGTGCCCAAGAAGGAGTCATAGCTTTGACAACTACCCATATTTAACTCTTGAATCTACACCCTGAGCATCCCAGATTCTTACACTCTAAGCCGTGGTGTAGTCCTCCGCTGGTCTTTCCCTGGCCTGTCTGAGGTAACCCGCGCTTCTTTGGTGTGCTTCTTTAAACTTATTCACGACGGGTGGAGACGGTTGACTGAAGCTCGGGTTGAAATCTCATTCATTTTTTTCGTGTTAGGCCAAGGCTTTCGGGGATTTTCCGGCCCCGGCTGTCGTAGAACCATTTTCCGAAGCCTGCAGGTACCTTGCGCTCTCGTTTGTAGCGAGGCCCCATTGCCGTCTCTTTCGACGAAGAGGGCCTGCCGAAAGTCCTGTACAACATGAGCAATCCTGAACTCGGGACTTTATCCAGCAACGATCTCTATGGTAGAGGGCGTCTGTCTACACAAGAAGATCAGGAACCCATTCTAAAGTCCTAAACCCTAAACCCTGATGTATGATGTTTGCGGCGAGGTGAATTGAAAGGTTGGGATCGTCTGTTAGACTTTGGCAACTCCCAACATGTCCATGACGAACTGAGCTCTTCAAAAGGTGAAAGCCTAAGAAAGAGCGCATCGACATAACAGTGTAAATGCATATACATCAATGTAGAAAGGTGTAAGCGTCAAAACACAAATCTAGCTAGTGGAACGTATACGTTTATGTGTTGTAATTGTGTGTGTTTTTATTCTTCGTGGATTATGCATACCCACCAATTGCCCAAAACTTATGCGTTCGCATGTACATGTGTATCTTGACATATACATATGTAAATATGTATACACATATGCAAGCATGCATGGACGTACATGAGCATGCCTTCCCACATTGCAATCGCACTTTGTGCTGTCGCCAGCCTCCCTTGCTTGAATACATACATCTGTGTGTATATAAGTCTATATAATATATATATATATACATGTATATACGTATATGTATGTGTGTGTGTGTGTGCGCGCGTTGTCTGTGTATGCATGTACGAGGGCCCCAGCCATACGCGCATGGGGCATAGACATGTCTGCATGTATGTCATAGCTGTAAAAAAATATGTACGTAGCTAGCTATCGTAGAGTATGCTTGTTATATAAACTCTAAATCACAAGATCACTGGATTCGCTGTGAACGCCTCGAAACAAGCCCCAAATACGTGCGCGAGCTCTTGCTCTGTAGGCAGGCGCAGGCGCTGCCGCTTTGGCAGCACCTGCCGCCCACACAGGCGATAGGATGATGCAACGGTCTCATGCTGTACAGGGAGCTTGGAAGTAGCTGTGACGAGCATTTGCCCTCAACGTTCCTACACGGCTCTGATCCATCTGTACAGAGATCGCTGGGCACAGCGCATGTCACAGCCACCGCCGGAGAGACAATCTAGACTAGACCTAGAGATGAAACTCTATCGAGGCTGCGCTACAGGCATGTCTTGCCGTCGTTCGAATGGTACAGCGATATCGCGACATCAGATGGTCGCGTAACGCCAGAAGGATCACCAACGCGCTGCAGCCTCGCTGGGCTCTTCTGCAAGTTCGCCGGATGGTGTGGTATGGCAGATGCTGTACTATACTAGTATCAGATTATGCCATGATACATTGTACTATAATTCTGTCATGTCTTTCTGGTACCTCGAGTTGCGATTGCTGCGAACCAGCAAAGACTTCGCTATGGGCAGGTCAAAACCTATCATCTTGCTTGATGCTTCGAGTTATCGGGGAAGCCACAGCTTGCTACAAGTGGCTGATGGATCCCTGAAAGACCATGGCCTGCTCAATCGAAACAAGTGTTTTAGGGTTTGGGGTACTTCAAGAAGCACTGCATTTCTCAAGAAGTCTGGTCGTCTGCGGCTTCAAAAGGGTTCCAGAAGTAAGGTGTGAAAGTTGATGCTGGTTGTACTGAACCATGTATCGGTAGTACTGGAGCCATGACGGGGCATCGCGAAGTGCTTGTGATGCAGGTGGGGCAGTGATTAAAATCCCAGTTGGTCCCAGCCGAAACAAAGTCGATTGCAGACGGCCTTTGCGAAGTGATGAAGTCTTTAGGGCTTTGAGGCTACGGCTATTTGTAGGTCCTTTAGGAAACGGTGAGGTGCAAACCTCTTCAGGTTTTAAGCTGCTTGGTTTTCCAAGGGGGGTTCCAGCCATTCTGGGTCTGCAGATCCCCAACTCAAAGGGTATAAGGAGGGACCCTTAGGTATAGACCCATAGTATAGCTATTATGTACCCATTATATTATAGGATAGGGGTCCCCATTAATGGGTCCCTCCTTTTCCCCTTTGATCAACAGCTACCCCGTGCACTCGACCTCAGGTCCTCGATGTTTTGCGCTCTTTGGGTCCGAACCCCATAACATCAAGATGCGGGCACTAAAAAGGTCAACGCGCACACACACAGGTATATGTATATATATATATATACATACATACACGCACCCCTACATGCCTACACCTATCTCAAGATCCAAGGTCTGACATACGTTCCACTAGTGCAGGGGAGGCACATACCTTGCAGCATCCTCATGCCGCCCATCAGCTCATCATGCCTCCTCTGCATCTGCTGCTCCCGCGCCTGGGAGCAGGTTCGCGCTATCCTAAACCCGTCGAGCTGAACCTCTAACCCTGAGCCTTTCGCCAGGGTTTTCGTGCATTCTCTGCCCAGTTCTTCGCGCACTGACATGGTCGCGTGAAAAGTCTGGTTGCTGTAGCAGATAAGTTCAGGGGTATGGTATACCATATGAGCAATAAAAGGTGCTACAACTGTTACTAAGTATGGCGTTTGGGCCCGTCCCTTGAAGTGAAATGGACAATTACTGCAACTACCCACTGTCAAGCTTTGGTCGGTGAAAACTGGACTGCTATAAAGGCCTAAATGAAGTGTGCCCACTGCCGCCTAACCATCTAAGAAATAAAGGAGCGAAACATGCAGGAACGAAACAAGGGGAGAATAGGCGTACTAATTATTCAGACACAAAATACCATTTCCTCCATTGTGGTTCCTTTTTGGGGCTTCCTGAAAGGATCCTTACTATATAATTGGTTGAACCAAAAAAAGGAACCGCAATGGAGACTAGAGGTAGAAACTAAACAGCCCAAGACCTAGGCCACATATCTTACTTTTGGTTCGTATGGACTGGAAGAATGGTAGCAATAGTAGTTATAATTGTACCCCATTCCTCCATTCCCTACTAACCAAACCTTAACCTACCAAAACCTACAAAAAAGTAGGATCCCTATAAGTTCCATATTAGGGTTTATAATAAGAACCTGAAAAAAATGGGTTTGGTTGGTTAAGGAAGGTATATAAGCTAAAGCACCTTTGCTTGGCTCATTTCGGCGCGAAGCGCCGCCAGCTCCATCATCGCGGCCGTGGAACCTTAGGGGCTCTACGGTTTAGGGTTTAGGCTTCGGATCTTTCGAAGAGTTTCTATAGAGATTCGTTTTAAGGATTTGAGGGTCCTAGGGAGTTTATAATCTTTTTTTGCGTTTAGGGATCTCAGGGTTATTCGGGTGTTTAGGGTTCCGGGTTTCTTCCGGAGCCTGGGGCTTTTGTTCAAGAGCTGAACGATGCGAGCCTCTTGAACAGAAACCCTCAAAACTTTTGAGGGTTCGGGTTTAGGGAAAGCCCCAAATCCCAAAACTTTGAGGATTGTTGGTCTTATCGGTTGTAGGGTTTAGGAAGGCCGACAAGGCTTTGGCTTGCAGCCGTGTCCAACACGGACTGCCAAAGCATCCTAGAATCACTAGCCCTAAACCCTAAACCCTAAACCGTCGAAATCCAACCTGAGAAGTCCTGCCTGGACCCTCAAAGTATGTAGAATAATAGCCTTTTATAGGGCTTGGGCCATTATTTTACATCCTTTCGGGGGTCTAGGTGAAGCCCTAGAGTTAAGGGTTTTGGGCCGGCTGAAAATCCCATATCCGAATTCCGCAGCCGAAGCCGAAAGCCGGACACCGTAAGCCCTGTAAGACCTAGAGACACTAAAGCCTAATCCAGGACTCCTCGCGCAGAGCATCCAAGGAACCCCACTGAGAGACGGCGCCTTTCGGTGGGTCGCGGGAATGGGTTTTTCTGTTTTGACGCCGCTTTCCGTCACATTTTGCATTGAGTTTAAAGCTGTGTCTGTTTGAGAGGGCTTCGTACGGCTGCTTCGTACGGCTGCTTCTGTGTGTTTTAAATGGCGGGTCTTATGAGGGCTTTCCTGAGGGCTTTGCCAAGAGGGTTTACCCAAGTAAGATTTGTAGGGTGCTTATTGTAAGAACGACCTCGAAACACAAGAGTCGAGAAACTCCAGGCTTCATCATTCCAATCGGGTAATTAGGCGAACAGGCAGTTTGGAAGGTTTCAGGAGCGGCAGTTGTGACTCTATCCAGACTCGCTTGGGTTGGTTTCGGCTTCGATCCAAAACTGATGGCGTAGTGCATGTCTGTTCGGGCACATCTTTGTTTCCAGCCAGCGGCTGTGGAGTGCAATTGTCTGTACAGCATTTCCTCGCCATGGGGGGGGCTTCGGCTCACATCTGGCTAGTATTGCTTTGATCACGATCTGGCCCTTACAAACCAGAAGATCATGCTTCTTCCTCACTGAAGCCATGGACACTTGAGCCCCCTGTAGGCCCCAAGACTGCATGTCGTATGGTGAAAATTGCCGGCATGCTGCTATTGGAGTTGCGGTATCCACGAGGCGACAGCATAAGTTCGTTGAGATCTGCACTGTGAGAGCGCGTGGCATCGCCAGCAGAGAGCTTGCTGAGCTTCCTTATCACAAGAGGCGGTGGCATGTTCAGCCGGCCAACACCACAACCGCCGCGGCAGCATCTGTGGCTGTCGTCTTACATGCGTGTCAGACTGTCAGACATTGCGACAAGCATCCGAACTCCGGATTTGGCATTGCGAAGGAAACGCTGAATCTGTGTGGCTGCCCAGTGGTCGTAGGTCAGTGATGCACCTCGGTGCAGAGAGCCTCAATACACGAAACAGGGTTTTGGGGTACGTAAGTTTTCGCATAAGATAGCGTTACAAATACTACTTTACAGGCAAACCTGAGGAATAACAGAAGCAAGGTCTCACCTTTGTGCATTCGACTTTGTCCAACTTACACACGTGCTTTAACGGCCCGATGCCAAGCTTGCGAGCTGCTGGCATAATGTCGAGGTACACAGCTAATTCTAGTTCGCTCTGTCTCTCTCTCTCTCTCTCTCTCCCTCTCTCTCTCTGCCTCCATCTGTCTTTCTTATATAGAGATGGACAATCCGGGAAGCCTCAGTGGAGTGCCATGCATCTTTTGCACAGGACCCCTGGTTTGAGACACCTGTCCGCCGCGCCAACTCGAAACTTGGATCTGACAAGTTGCTATGCTGTTGTCGTAGGCGCTGCCGGCGAGCTTCCCGACGCAGGGAGTAATTCCGCCAGACGGTCGCGTACTGCGGAAAGTCACGGCACAAGTTGGTGTAGTCGCCTGCACTGTCAACTGCTGCAGCGGGCTGTGAGGCAATACTGCGGGATCGGACATAGCCTTGTGGGGTGGTCGGCAACAGTCAACAGTCTGGCCCCGTTTTATAATTTGCTTAAACTATCGGCCCTGTTCCGTTGAAGGCTTGCCAACTATCCTCGGTCACGATAATTACGAGAACTTGCAGTGGCTTTCTGGGCCGCAGAACTCGAAATCCCTCCACTGGACGTAGTCCCTAACTGTGCATACACCCTAAATAAAATATACATCCTGAATCGCATCAACATACCCCATGTCCGTGTCGGTTTAGGCAATGAGGGTTGTGGTTTTAGGAGCGTGTTTGACACCCGTTCAACCCCAGCCCGCTAGCCAGAAACACCGGTAGCATCTGGACTCGAAAGCGCAGAAATCTGGATTCTAGATGGATCTTTGGTTCGGGCTTCGGTTCTAGATGGATCGTTGATTAGACTCCCGCCTTTGGGCAAACGCAGAACTTCCCCAGCCAGCTCGCACCGGACTGTTCCAGGCCGGTGCAGAGTGATCTCTGATTGGAGTTCCTGGAAGCTTCGGCATGCGTGTTCGTTTTCGTCCTTGCGTTTGTAGCTCCTTCAGGTTCGCTTCCAGCCTTGCTTCGTGTAGGGCGCATGCTTGTCTTTCCTTTCGTTTCTTCGTGAGCTCTTCCAGTCGACCTCGATTAAGTTCTGGTGCTGTGCCTGAATCAGAAACAGAAGACCTCCTAAAACAGCCAGTCTCAGAGCTCTAGCCTTCGATGCCACATAGAACCAGGCTAAATCGCAAAAAGGCTGAACCTTACAGAATACGCCCCAAACTTGGATCCTCAAGGGATGGGTTTTTTTCAAGGGAGGTAGATAACCTAGTATTCCCCAAGTCTCCTGGTACTCCCGATGCAAGCACTCCCCCTAAGGGACACTCTATCCTCACCCCGCAATCCAGACGGAAACTCTCCGATCTCTGCCGGGCTCTCGGTCTAAGATTTCTGCCCCTTCCTGCCCACGTTTTCCCCTAGACAGTCTGGGGCTCTAAGTTTCCGAAATGAAACCCTAGACCCTGAACCCCCTAAAGAGTCGGATCTCTAGGCCTCCGAAAGACAACCCTGAACCCTACGTAAGCATACAGTTAAAGCCCAAAAGTTGGAAATCCAGTAGCCCCCATCCTCAAGAGTAATATGTAGGGAATGCCGGCACTATTCATCCTCAATCTGGTTTCCAACTTTTTGGGGTTTACTATACTTTTTCACACCTGGACTATGCATCTGCCAGGAACCGCAGCTGAAACATATTAAACCCTAAACCCCTAAAGAGTCTGATCTCTAAGTCTCCGAAAACAACCCTAAACCCCGAAAGAGTCTGATCTCTAAGTCTCCGACATAAAACCCTAAACCCTTAAAAAGGCTGGGACTCTAGGTCTCCAAAATCAAACCCTAAAACCTTTAAAGAGTCTGGGGCTCGAGGTCTCCAAAGTAGGTGTGAAAGGAGAAGAGCTGGTAAGGGCTGAAGACTCCGTCGCCGCCTTGGCTCGGAGCTTCGTGGGGGGTTGGGGGAGGGGGGGTGTCAGTGTCCCTGGGAACGTAAGGTCTAGGGTTCAGGGGTTAGGATTTAGCGTATAAGCCGTAGTGAGCTAAGCCAAACACCCCGAAACCCAAGACACTCTGGGCTTTGAGTTGTGCTTTCGGGGTCGGTGAGAAGTCAACGGCAGCAGGGTTTTTGCCTTGGCTGCCTTGCAGAGGCCCGAGTTCGAGAGGAACATGCCGAGGCGGGGAGTCGCTCCATAGAGAGCAGAGCTAGGGTTTAGGGTTTAGGGTTATCTGAATGACAATGACTAATAATATGTAGAAAGGTTACTACTCGTGAAAAATACAAAAAGAATATAGTGTTCAATAAGTCGGGCCTATCCTTACGGATCCATTCCCTCACCCCTAGAAAGAACCAGGGAGATGATTTTGATGGAAAATTCTGAACACCGAGCGGTGCTCTTATGATGGGCTTATTATGGGGGAAAGGGTGTAAACTGTGTAAACCCTAAACCCTAAACTCTAAGGTATTCCTTTGAAGCTCGACCCTGGTACCTAACACATGCCGAAACTCCAAGGGTAAAAGGAGGGACCCTTAATAAGGACCCCTAGGTATATACCCTTAATATAGCCATTATATACCCATTATATAGCCGGTTATAGGGTAGAGGTCCCCATTAAGGGTCCCTCCTTTTCCCCGGTGAGAAACTGAACCTGAGTCCCGGACGGCTAAGGCGCTGAGACTTCCGTTTATGGTGGTCGCGCACAGGCGTGGCCACGAAGGCAAAGGTGCCTGGCGACAGGTTGAGGGTGGTAATATAGGGGCCTCAAAAGAGAGTATAGGAAAGTATATTCAGACCCCGATATTGGGTATTCATCACTTTAGATGGTGTTAGGTTTTGTTAGAGTTTCGATTCAGGGTTCAGGCTTTGTTTTTTAGAGCTTCAGGGTATTGCCAGTAGGTTGTAGGGCATTTGGGTTGTCTTGGGGTTCTCCGCCAATGCTGCGGAGGGCTGGGACGATTTAGGTTTATCCAGATCTTCAGCTGGGAATCCCCTGGGGCCTCAGTTCTTTGACTTGGGTGTCAAAGAGTATTACACCACGACTGCAATACGGAGCCCTAGGGAATGTCACTATTTATTCCGCACCCAGGCTTCGATGTGCACCTCCGAGCCCCAAATCCTGAGAGACCCAAACTTGACCTCCCATGTTTTAAAACCCCTTTTTCCACAGGCTTGATTAGTGCTCGCCCGGCCAGAATTAGACTGAGGGGTGCTATCAGAAGAAGCCGGGCGGGTGGTTTCGCATTCAGTCTGGCATTCGGTCGGTGCCTCGGGTTGGGTGGGGGGGGGGGGTAAACCTTGGGTTCAAGAGTTCAGCGATGCTGGGCTTCGTTGTTATGGGCGGCTACCGGATATGGAGCTCAGTCGGTTTAGTGGTCTGCTGAAAAGCTGCATCATGGTCCGAGACCTGTCTTTTCTGTTCTGAGCTCTGGAGTTCATGTGAAGATGTACAACAACTTCTCCGAGATCACATGCTGCGATACTCCCAATTCCAGTGCAATCATATCCAATTCAAGAGAAAGTTGCATCGAGTCATGAACGCCAGTCTAAACATTCTAATGCCGTCTTATAACTTTTGGTCTGGCTTGGACGCTGAACCCACGTCAAGGATGGTGAAGAACGCAATTCCGCAAGTGACCAGCCGACGAAATCAGAACTTGTTATTGCCGACTGCCTCGGATAGAAACCGCCAAGGAGGCAAGTGGTGTACGAAGGAAGTAGGCCATCGATAACTACCACGCCAGCCTTACATTCCACCCTGCACCTGCAACTGTTTCGCCCTGAGTGCACACAAGTCCTAAATCCTGAAGGAGTCTGTGACTCCGAACAACGACTTACTTGTAGAGGACCACGCCGCTCGAAAAGAGCTAACACAACATTCACGTCGAAACGGGGGCGGCGCGCTAGATGAGACCGAGACTAGAGCTCAAGCACAAAGGAATTGCAGTGAGTGCACCTCGCAGAATGAGGTACATGTGGAAAGCAGGATCGCCCTTCCTGAGCGTCTCGCACTTACGCTCGTGAAGTCATGTTGGTGCTGGTTCACTGGATGTTTCAAGCCGGGAAGATCTCGGCTGAGCCCAAAATGGCACTTCAATTTGAGGATGCGCCCGTTGGTGTACAAGGCTACTGCCAATGGGGGATGGGGGTTCCAACACAAACTTGTTCGCGATCTTCTTGGTACGGGTGCTTTGGGCTGCTTTCAACACCAAAACCCGGTCGCGCACAACGGAAGCCCCCGAGACAAACTATCTCTGGAACCTCCATAGAACCGAAGCATAAGCTACAGAAGGACCTACGGCTAGCACTCGCTTACCACATCATGCAGGGAGCCACAAACCCGAGCTAAGACTGGCTAGCGAATACTTTGGGTTGCTCTCTTCATACATGTTGAGGAACTACCAACTTGCAGTTAAATCCCTGCGCAAGCCCTTAAACCATAGATCCACAGACGTTTTCTACCCTTCCGAAAGTCCGAGCGTTGCTCGCAAAAACTCTGCTCTGCCAGGAAACTGGTAGACGATCTGTGCTTGCTCCTTGGTCGGAGTCTCGACTCGTAGACACTGACGTTTAGACAGACGGAGACCCAAGAAAGGAACAGAACGCAGACGGTCAGGGGAATACGATGGAATACGGTGCTCGGGAAGCAAGATTTCGGTCAAGTGAAGTTAGTGCGAATGGAGGAGCCCCTCACCCTAAGCTTTTCGAGCTTGAAATGCGAGCTGAAACCAAGTTTTCGACGCTGAAACTGAGCGCTAAACCCCTTTTCTCGCATCAAGACTTATGGGATCGCCTGAAAACGGACTTCTATGGGGCTACGAGACGCCGCTTCAAGGCGAAGTTGAGGTTATATGGGAGCTTCCGACAACTAGGGGTACCTTATTTTGGGGTCCTTACAATAAGGATCCTACTGTCTCAGGCACTATCTTAGGGTCCCCTATTGTCGGAAACTCCCATATGAATGCTTGAAACATGAGCTCCATGCCTAGCTGTCAACGCCAAGAATCATACAGCTTTGGCACCAGGACGACCGACAGCAGCAGCGGCAATCGCGCCGGTATGCCGGGCAATGTGGGGTGAGTCAGAAACGTGTTTCGTGCCAGCTCGCCGTCGAAAAGGCTGCCGTGCATCTCTCCTAGGAGCTCGGAATTAGGAAGTATGAGGAGTTGTGGTATAGCATCGCTAGCAGCTTGCCAAGACCACGTAGAATCTCAGGATATCTCAGGTGACCACTGGCCAAGTTCAACGGCATGTCCGTGATGATCAGCTGCCTCAGCTTGCACCCTCCCTGCCAAAGACCTATAGGGTTCCTACGGCTGATGATGCAAATCCTGCATTACCCATAATAAGGAATGTACCGTAATTCCCATAGTTTAGGGTCCTTAAGGTAATGCAGGATTTATATCATCAACTGTATAAAGTTCCTGCACGGGCTCCTATAACGAAGGCGTCGGGTTGAAGGTTCGTGGGTCGTGTCGTATTGCGCTTGTCTAAAGGGAGACCTGAAGCCCCCTAGACCCCACACAAAACCACATGGCCAGTTGTCAAAATTAGGCTCCCTTTTTGGGTACCCTAAATCATAGGTGCCGTATTATATTAGGGACACCAAAAGGGGCCATAATTTTGACAACCACCACATGCTGATCCTGAAAATCCGCCCCACTCGCCGCACGGCTGAAGGTGACGGGTTCAAGAAGTCCCCTGAACAACCAAACTATGACTATAAGAAGGAAGTAAGGGATAGTAAGGAAGTCGTACTTTAAAACGACTGAGTCTTATCTAACCGGTGGTTTTGGGGTTCCCTTGGCTCTTTAGCGCCTTATTTAATAGGGATTATCATCATCCCTGGCTCCTTAGCTCCTCCAATATCAATGGTTAGTTATGTGAACCGCTTTGAGGTCCATCGAGGCACTGCATCTCCTCAAGGTCATGCTGTCTCGGTACATCTCGAAGTCCGTGGCGGACCTCGTCTTTGGGGTAACTATCGGGGGCACGGGGCCGTAGTAGTTAAAAATAGAGTTCTAGGGTCCTTTATGGTTGATTCACATATGTAGGATTTTGTTTTATTTCGGGGGGCCGAAAGTGTTGGACATAGAGTTTTAAGGCGTATTATACTTGAATGAAACAAGGACTATAAGCAGATTTTCCCATTATGAGGTTGATTATAGTCGAAGGTCTGGGGTTCCTTTCACAGGTGCTACAAGGCCCTAAGGATTCCACAACGGTCATAACAAGGCACTGGGCTCTGAAGCTTTAATGTCCTACTTGTCGGGTATCATGGGGAACTAAAGGTTAGCCTTTTTGGTAATATAGGGTTGTATAGGGACTATACTACCCAGAAAAGGTTAGATGTTGTGGTGGAAACCCACATGGGTGGTTGTCAAATTGTGGTCCCTTTTTGGGTACCTATTATAATACGGCACCTAATATTTATGGTACCCAAGAAGGAACCAGAATTTTAACTACCCACATGGGAACAAACAGATCTGAGTGCTCGGCCCAGTTCTGCAGAGACTTGGCCATGTGACCTGGTGATGTGTTTTAGTTTCGGCACTCACACTCGGACATCCAGTCGAGGCATGATTTAGAGCTTACCGTTTTGGGATGTCGGCTTAGTTTGTGAGGTTTTGGGCCCCAAATGGGGGTCTACGTCTGCTTGAGGTTTGACCTCCAAGCTGACAGTGAAAGAGCCGCACGCATGAGGCGAACTTTCTGCAGCCTCTTCGACGATTGCAAGTTCAGGATGTGGGGGTGAAGCCGTGTGGACTTTGATCCACACGGCTGCAAGCTCTAAAGTTCAGTCCAACAAGCCTTGAGCACCCCAGCCTTCTTACCAGAAGCTTTATGCCAGAAATTCCTGAGATTGCACATTCCTGAGCCCTCAGCTGCGGAGCATGCTTTCTTGGACTGCGAGCCCGGACGCGATGCCCCCCCCCCCCCCTTCCTTCCGGGGCTCCGAAGCCCTAGGCCCGAGAGGGCCGAGATTGCCAGGCTTTTCGCACCAGCTGGGCATCGCAAGCGGCGAGGGAGAGCGGATACACGAAGGCTCATAGTCGTCTTTCCCACCGAGTGTCTGTATGGTCTTATGCCTGAAGCCCACACATCGAAGGTCTCAGTGATAGTGGTATGATGTCGCAACTTCAAATCATTGTGTCGCAACGTGCTGCTGACCAGCAGCCAGGAGGTTTCGATATGATACCACATCACGAAGGAGGGTTTAGAAGTCAGGGTGCCAGGGTTTAGTAATTAAGGTTGGCATTGGGGGCCCGACAAGCGCAGCCCTCAAGCCCGAAAGCCAACACAAGCCCCTCGACAAACCCAAAACCCTAAACCCAATGCTTCCAAAGCCAAACTGCAAATCCATGCCGGTTCCTGCAGGCCTCTCTCCGATGGCACGGCAAGGTGCGAAATACAGAAATCACCGGCTCGAAACGGTCTAAAGGCTTTATAAAGGCGTTCTTCGGGGTTTTGAGTTTTCACTCGAGGTGTTGCGCGGTGCATGGGCGATGAGCTTCCAGCATACGTACTTGGTACAGTAGACGCAGTAGACCCTCGAAATGCTGCCGAGGCAGGCCTAGAACCAGCAAATTTGATTTGTTAAATCCTAAACCCCTGAACCTCTAAACCCTAAACCCCTAAAGGCTAAGAATCCAAAAGCCTAAGCTGACTGGGCGAGCTGCCGCGGAGCCGCGCATGCTGCATGAATCCAGCAACAAGGCGCTGCCGATGCTGTGCTAAAGACTTCAACTCGGTGTCCTTCAGGGCCCAAGAGACTCCAATAAAGAGAACTCCAGAAAGTTGGAATATGGTTTCAGGGTAGGATACCCTAAATTTACCACAAAGGGGTTAGGATAATGATATTCCAACTTTCTGGCTTCTACTGTATCCCTGCATTAAGGAATATACCTTAAGCTACAGTAGGATCCCTCATATGATTTAATGTATATTCCTTAAGTGCTAAAGTCTTCAACTCGGTGTCCTTCTCACATGGGAGCTTCCGAAGACAGGGGACCCTTACTGTGCGGGGTTTTAGGGGCTCCTTTAAAGGGATCTATAAGGGCTTTGGGTTTAGGGCTTTCGGGTGTAGGGTTTTAGGCCTTCAAGGTGTCTGTTGACAAAATGCTTGCAGGCTCCAGGCTAGGTTCTTCCTTCTTCTTGGGGTTGATGTTCAGGGGTGAGACCGTCGGGCTTGGTGTGCATTTAACAAATTTTGGGGGAGCACAGCATGCCACATTGCTCGATACAATACCAACAATCTCCAAAACATCGAAACCGTCCACCTCGAAGCTGCACTATCGAACCACAAACTCCCGACATGTACTTATGGGCTTGTTCCATCTATGTCATAAACACAACAAAGACATTCAACACTGCAAGAGCCAACAGGCAACGCCACGAAGCGTTCATCACGGCACTGAGGGAACATTCTAAAGGATCCAATATGGAGCCTGAATACTTAGAGTAGGTCTCAGCGGGGCACATTATAGTATACTTGCCATAAGGAACCCGAAGGTACAGTATTAATGAGACATGTTTTCGACCCATATATACACATAATAAATCCTAAACCTCCAAACCCATATATATATAGATAGATAGATAGGGTTCAGCTCGGCCTCTACAGGTAAGTATGTCCTGGGGTTCCTGAAGGTTCAGGTTCCAGGGTGCAGGTTTAGAGTTTAGGGTTTGGGGCTCGGTTTGAGATAGACTCCTGAAAGGGCTTGACACTCACCGCAATCCCAAAAGCACATGATGCTAAAGCTGTCCGTCTCTGGGGGGGCAGCCCCCCCCCCCCCCCCCCCCCCCCCCCCCCCCCCCGGCATCTGTCTGAAGAAGCCAGTGCGACTGATACAAAGTTTCCTGCGAGATCATCACCTTAACCCTGAAGAACCTACCTTTTTCAGGACATATACAAGGAAATCATATTAGGGAACCCTAAACCCTACAAAGCAACCTTCTTCATCATCCAGGCAACCCTTAACCCCAAACCCTCCAATCCTGCGAGACCTCGGAAATCACCTTTCCGACGATGATGCTGTGCATCACGGTGCCTTCCCAGGGGCTGCCAGGGGGGGGGGGTTCCCGGAAGGAAACGTGCTGACGTCAGGCTTGATACATATATATATATATATATACATACATACATACATACATATATATATATATACTGACAACAGCGTAGGGTTTGTGGTGTTTTAGGGCTTCGGGGTTTGGGTGTTTCAGGCTGCAGTTCTCCTGGGCCTTTAGGCCTTGCGGGCTCTCTCTGGGAGATGAAACACTCCTCAGGCCTTCGCTGCCTCAGTCTGCGAACCAGACTTCGGCCCCGGAAATTTTCTCCATTGCCCTCATCGATCCCCTGTAGTACCTTTGTAGATCCATTATAGTAACCCTTATAGATCCCACATAATAACCCTTATGGATCCCTTGTAGTAACCCGTATAGATCCCTGATAGTAACCCTTATAAGTAAGTCTGGGGCCTGGAACCTTGCACCAGACAGCAGGATTTACAGCTTAGGGTCTACGGCCCTAGCTAGCTTGAAGCTTCAAGGTGAAGCGAGAATCGCAAGGTTGGGGAAACTTGCGGGAGCCTGTTCTCTCAAATTCGGCGATTTGTTCACCGGGTTCTGTTGCTGGTGAATGCCTCCAATTTTCTCTTCTTCCACCCGAATCAGGGTCTTTAACGCTATAAACCATGATCTAAAACCTAAAACTCTAAACCCTAGAACCCCACAGCCCTTAGCCCTAACAGCCGGTGGCCTATTAGCATGGTGAAGCACACATACAAGACTTCCGGAAGGGTTTTCACCGAGAAATCGCCGAAGCCAACCTGGTCAGTGCTTGGGGCTTAGAGTTCAGGGCTAAGCGCTGAAGGCTTGGGTCAAGGCTTTTGGGCGGGTCTCCGAGATTCTCCTGAAAAATCCGCCCCTCCAAACTGGACATGGATCTTCAACCCGTGATTCCGTACTACCAGTATCGCTGAATATCGGCTTCCAGCACCCCTGAAGCTGTTCCCCTCGAAATGATGAGCCAATTCACCGGCCTTATGTACATTCTTCCTAGGGGTATGACGGCAACACCGGCGAAGCATATCGGTGCAATGATCGCTCCATAAAATGGCAATGCAGCACCTTCGCAAACCAGATGCACCGCTGGTATGCCTAAACCCTAATCACACCTTAAACCCTCAAGGGCTTGAAAGGCCCATGGTTGAACGAACACTTCTTGCTTAACCAAAAAGGTTGCCATTTGGGCTCATCAGTCCAATCGAGAGGGAGATGGGTCTTTCTCAGATGGGATTTCTGCAGAACGTTACATATGCCTTAAGTCTGTGAGACAGGAGTCCTCTGCTGTCGGGAACTGATAGGACAAGTTGGGGAAGATCAAATAGGGGCCTGAATAATTAGAATAGGGTGTTGGGGACCATTATACTATAGTTATAACAAGGAGCCCCCACAACGGCATTTGGCAATTGTGTAAGCCCCTATAGTAACTAAGAAGACACTTCTGTGATCTGATGGCCCCTTCAACTCGGGATGCGACCCATCGAACCAGGAAACCCTGTATGGGTGGTTGTCAAAATTAGGGTCCCTTTTGGGGCACCCTAAATATTAGGTGCCGTGCTATTATATTAGGGACCTAAAAAGGGAGCATCATTTTGACAACCACCTGTATCCAAGCAGAGACGCGGCGGCCCCTCCCGTGAAGCACAGACCCGAACCCACGAAAACTGAACGAAATGGGAGTTTCCGAGAACTACGGTTGATGATATAAATCCTGCATGACCCATAATAAGGAATATACCATAATTCCCATATATTCCTTATTATGGGTAATGCAGGATTTATATCATCAACCGTAGGGGTACCTTGTTTGGGGTCCTTATAATAAGGATCCTAATACTTAGGGTATTACACTAGGGTTCCCTATTTTCGGAAACTCCCAAATGCTTCAGATGTGTACACTCTCGCAACTCGGCAAGCCAGACGAGCTCTGTGTGGTCGTGTCGGCAACTCAACTTTGCACATAGAAGGGTTTGGGGCTTGGGGGCTTAGGGGTTTAGGGTTTTTTTGGTTAGGGTTCAGGGTTTTTAAGGTTTAGGGTGTTTTTTTTTTAGGGTTTAGGGTTTTTGTTTAGGGTTCAGGGTTCAGAAGTTGGCGCAAGCTAAAGTCTTGCATCCAAGTTGCCGTCGTGAAGACGGTAAAGACAAAGTAAACCTGGGTTGTGGTTTGGGAGCCCCCCAAAAGTATTTATGAATAGGTACCTCCATTGGGCAATAAAGGAAATCTTCTAAAGTTTCCAAACCCTAAACCCTAAACCCTAAAGTTTCCCAACGTGCCACCAAGATACGGCATGGATCCATTGCTCCATCGGTGGTCTGTATAGCAGCCTCGGCGGGCTTCTTTCCAAGGGTAAAAGGAGGGACCCTTAATAAGGACCTCTAGGTATTAAAGGGATCAAAAAGGGGTCTATAAAGGGTTTAGGGTTTAGGGTTTAGGATTCCTTTAACAAGGACCCCTAGGTATATACCCTGAATATAGCCATTATATACCCATTCTATAGCCCATTATAGGGCAGGGGTCCCCATTTAGGGTCCCTCCTTTTCCGCCTTTGATTCTTTACACACGCGAAGTGGGGGTCTGAATACGTAGTCATGGTACGCCCCCCTAGTCCCCAGGCATTGATACTGTTGATGGACAACATCCTGCATGACCCTAAGGACTCTAAACGATGGGAATTATGGTATATTCCTTCTTATGAGTAATGCAGGATTTTGTCCATCAGCAGTAGTATAGGATACCCCGAAACCCTATTGGTTCAAAGTAGTAATATGTCTATAACACCTGTAAGCTGCGAAACCTGGCAACTTAGCAGCTCACTATGAAGGTGGTCAGGCAACCACAAGGAAAATCACTACTGCTAGAGTGCTGCCGGTGCTTTGAAAACTCTCTGTTCTTGTCCTTGTACTCTTTCCTTTTTTCTAGGCCCTCTGACCCGACGAACTTCAACCGGCCCCAGGATCAGTTGTAGCCTGCATTCGGTATAAAAGTAAGAAGCTCTGACCCTCTGCAGTCGACTTCGCAGGGTATTCGTGATCCAGATCTCATGCCGGGAGTGGCGCTTTCCTCTTGTTTCGGTGCCAGGAAACGATTTAGGGAGTTCCACTACTCAAGTTGGCCGCCAGCGTCCTTTCGGGCAGAGGTGCCTCCATGGCTGCCATCGCTGGGGTCATCTCTTCGGGCGAACTATAGGGAGTTGTCTTTTATTTTTAGTCAGCAATATGGGAGTTTCCGAAAAGCAGGGTACCTTATTCTGGGGTCTTTATAAGAGGGATCCTACTCTTGGTACTATGTTAGGATCCCCTATTTTCGGAAACTCTCATCTGCTCTAAACAGTCAGCAAAACCGCAACACAAGCGCTTTGGCGATCCGGGCAACGCCCTTCAAATGTCGATCTCTCTGTGATGGGAGGCCGAAAGGGGGGTTCAAGATTCTTGGGGTAGGGATTCCTGAATATGAGCCCTATTATGAGAAGCCTCATCCCTACTAAACCCCCATAGACTAAAACCCGTTTTGGGCTCCTATGACTCCCCAGACCTTCCAAAATCCCTTAATTAAGGCTTGCGCGCCTAAAAAAAAACTACCGCTCGAAATGTTGACGACGAGGAAGACAACGATGATGATGAACATTTTTGATGGTCACGATGATATCGATGGCGATGGCGATGATGATAACGATGATGATGACGATGATGATAACAATCGTGGTAGCAATGATGATGACCTAGCGATCTGGCAAAGGTGACTGTGCAAAGACCTTTTGCCCCATACCTTTTCCACCCACAAACCTCAACAAACTTGCCGCGACCTTCAAAGTCATCGGCCCCACCAGTGTTTTCGCCTTCTGCCGTAAGACTAGCTTTGCAGCCCAGGTCCGGAGAATAAATTCAGGCCGGCTTTTCCCAGCACACAAAAAGCCCACTGCTCAACACATTGATGACGATGATGATAACGATGATGATGAGAATGATGAAGATGATGGTGATATCGATGGTGGCTGTGAGGATGATAGCGATGTTGACATCGATGATGATAGCACTGATGGTCGCCTAGGGCGCCCAGAAAACTGGACACGAAATCGTGTCCCGTTTTTGCTTCTGCCACAATACCGCTGGGGAAGGTCAAAACGTGCGATTTTGCTGCGCCTGCCACACTTTTGTACACTTCCCTCGGCCGCTCCTCTGTAGGTTTTGTCTTCAGGGTGTTTTTTTTTAGGCGCGTGCGCCTTAATTAAGGAATATACCTTAAACTATAATAGGATCCCTAATATGATTTAAGGTATATTCCCTAATTAAGGGATCTTGGAAGGTCTGGGTCTCTCAGGAGCTGCAAGCGGCTCTTAGTTTGCGAAGCATTCAGGCAGCCCGGGAAGATAGACGTTCACTGAACTCAAGGGCTCCTTGTGCAGGGGCCCTTCTAATCAAGATGTTTGTAGTTCAGGATTTTATGAAGACCCGGGATTTTGAATATTTAGCCTCAGGCTCTGTTTTGCACTCCCTGTGTTTCTGCTTCAGTAGAAGCCCAGAAGCTGGAAACCCAATAGCCTCAATCCTGAAGAATAATGTAGAGGAAATCCCGGCACTATTTGGCCTTAACCGGGCTTCCAGCTTTATGTGGTTGACGATAAGGCCCCCCATTCAACCCTAGACACTAAAAACTAAGCCCCTAAACCCTCAACACCCTTTTATGCAAGCTGGCAGCATATCTTGTTCTTGGTTGACGAGGCGGAAAGCCAACCAGGTTTCCATGTGGTCATCGTGGAGAGCAGCGCAAAGATACCTTTGACAGTCCCAATAGGATCCTTCAAGTACCTATATAGCAGACTGTAGGGTTAGGGCTTAGGGTTTATAGGAAAATATTCGGAGTTTCGGATTTAATTAGGGTTTAAGGGGTGGCAAGGGATCCTTCAAGTACCTATGTAGTAGGTAGAATGTAGGGTTTCTATATTCGGAATTACTATAATTATGTTATGGTTTGGCGAAGTATCCCCCGTAACAGTACCGAGGACCCTTTGACAGTCGGGGTCCTGTGTTCTCGGGCCTTGGGATTGAGGGCTAAAGAACGTCCTAGGATTTAGCGTGTACTGTAAGACCCTGAAATCGTAAACCCTAAACCCTAGGCCTCGGGCGAATATTCAGGTACCGTTTTGTGAGCTAGACAGCAGGACCAGTGTCCAAAAGTTTACCTTCCATTTCCGTCATGGGCCCTGGGACAAAGGATACTATAGGTGCCTTAATCATTAGCCCCCGAAAAAAAACATTGGTAATGATTTAGGCCCCTATATTACTGCGTCCCAGGCGCCATCCACAGGCCAGGACGTGAACGAGCCAGACTAGTCCGAGGAGTAGGTTCAGCACAGCGACGAACTTGTAGTGCTTGACCCACTCCTAGGTTGAGGGCTTAGGGTTTGCGCTGAGGCTCCGGGAACCGCATAAGAATAAGGGTGCTATCCTTTATACCGTTCAGTCTTATGAAAGGAAATCCATCGAAACAATAAGAACAAAGGCGACTACTGGGAGACCAAGACTCAACAAGCTGAATGAGCTTCACCACGCGCAAGTATTTCAAGAGCTTCGTCATCCTTTGCCGGCGAGCACTCCGTGACATGGACTGGGAATCATGAGACTTTCCAGAATGCGACGTCATGCTGCGATGAAGGCTGCGGCCCCATAGCAAAACCCTCCGAGCAGTGTTGCAAGGACTCTTTGTAGGGCTGTTTGAGGGTTAACTAGGGCTTTCGGGATGTTTAAGATGCAGGAGTAACATAGCAAGCATAGCTAGGTGAGACTCTGGACCACACGCACACTGTGCAGTGGTCCCAGCATGGCATGAACTCTCAAAAGTTTGCGTGAAGCGAGATCAAACATAATGCTAAATCCCAGTGCAAAAATATGCCCATGTAAGCACCTTCCAAATTCGCAACCCGAAACTCCTCAACAAAGGGCGCGAATGATTGGAAAAAACTTTGCGGTGTATTATAGTAAACCTCAAAAGAACAACCCTCCTAGCTTCAGCTCTGAAAGAATCCCTACAGAACCCTCTAAAATCCCGGCACAACCCCTGGAACACCCTACAGCACCAGATGTTCTCAGGGCCCCATGCAAATGCAGCCCACATCACCGAAGCCACAGCCGAGGCGCTGCTGCATGCGGATAATCCGAAGCGCTCGGTTCGCTTGGTTCGAGTTTATGTCCTGTTACTAGAGGCTTGAGGGTCCCTTAACCGTAAAACCCTTCTTTAAACCCTGGCGGCCGGGGTTTAGGGTCAGGAGTTTAGACGATTAGCGCTTCAACTGCTTTAGGCTTACCTGGACCCTAAGGAACCTACCTTTTTCGGGTTCCCTAATATGATTTCCTTATATAATTCCTTAACAAGGTAGGTTACGTGGGGTTAAGGTAAGGTTTGGGGGGCTTGAGCTGCCTGTCGGACTTTGAGCTCCAGGCTGGAATTTAGCGCTTCGGAGCTGGTGCGGACCTGCGTAGGGTACATACCCGGAGGCCCCAAAGTAGTTCCTGTTTGGGATTACTCCATAAGATTCTAAATATGACCGCAAAAAGGATCTACTTTGGGGCCTTTGGGTAACCTGAGGCTCTTGCAACAACTGACAATAAGACGTAGGACTGACGGACATGACAGCCACAGTTTAGCAATGAAACCATGGAATGGGGCGGCTGGAACCAGAGTCAAGTTGTCCACTAGTTGTCCACTGTGATGTCTCAGAAGCCTCCAGATCGTGGGAACCTCCATCTTGACTTACACCCGGTCGGTACCCGAACATCCAGGTTCAGGGTCCATTTGCTACGCAGAGGTCTACAGCCACAGTAGGAATCCCCTCCTCAGAGCATTCTTCACATCATGGCAACGCACTATGCAACTCAAACCCTAAACCCTAAACTGCAACTCAAGCAATGCTTGTTTGCGGGATCTGGGTGCTCAGATTCTGTGGGCTTTGGGTTTTCCTGGACCACAAAAGTACGTAGAAGAGTCGCCTCCATGATCGCTGGGCTCTTTTCTTAGCTGTATTTGTGGGGTTTGAGTACTTAGAGGATCATGGGACTTAGTAAGTAGGTTATAATTGGGGTTATAAGTCCCCTTAGTGGGGTTATCCTACTTATAACCTACTTATAACCTTACTTACTAAGTCCCATGAGCCTTAAGTAGGGTTTCGGCTTCGTGCCCCCATCCCAAACAAGGTCCTCCGCTAGGGCCAGAGAGACCAGCGCTTCGACAAAAGGCTCTGGAAGGCTGGAGATCAAGTTGATAGTGAAGTTTCCCAGAATGTATCTCCGGGCCTCCAGTTCAGGGTTTAGGAGTTTAGGGGGTTGGGCTTGGGATTTCGGGCTTCTTTGCCACCTGCTCAGCTGAAACAATGTCGCACCGCAGGGGACTTGCCCGAACTTTACTGGATTTAGGGTTCTTTCCCTCCTAAAAAAGGCAAGGGTTTGTTTCAGCTCCTTTTTACGTCCGCCCTTCGTCCAGGCTAACATGGTGTAAGGTTTGGGTCTTGGGTTTTGGGGGGTGCAGTGTCGAACTCACGGAAAGGCGAGAAGCCCAGATTTTCGGAGGTCAGAGTGCGTACGGTCTCGTCCGGATACTTACATGGTCGAAAGCCACACGCACCCGAACCAAATTTTCTTCCACACACTCTCGTTCTCTCTCTCTCGTTCTCTCTCTCTCTTTCTCTCTCTCTCTCTTCTCTCTCTCTCTCTCTCTCTCTCTCTCTCTCTCGCTCTCTCTCTCTCTCTCTCTGTCTCTCTCCCTCTCTCTCTCTCTCTCTCTCTCTCCCTCTCTCTTTCTCTCGCTCTCTCTATCTTAAGGTGCGTGGGCCCTCGAAGGACCCTGGCCCGAAGGCCTACCCCCCTCTCTCTCTCTCTGTTTCTCTCTCTCTCACCCTGCCTGTAATGCGATTCGCGCACACCCAACCCCAGGGTAATCTGGAATAGGTAGATCAGTATGAAGCTGTTCCTATGAGTTCGTCTTCAAAACGCAATATCTGAAAACGCTGCACTGCAAGGAGAGTTTGAGGGTCTCGGGTAGAAGCTTAAGAGAATGTGAGGAGACTCTCCTTGCAGCGCCAACTCCGCAAGGCGCACAGACGTGCGAATCGCAAACCCAATAAGGCCTTTTTGGGCCAACTGTTGGCGCGCTTGGCAAGAATGCAGCAAGTTTCAACTTGATTGTTTGAAACGAATACGTGTTCAAGACAAGCATTAACTGGCTACATTTTGGAGCTCTCCGGCTGCATGTTGCTGAAGAAATGCTCGCTCCGCGTCCGGATTGTGCGATTCCAAAAATGAGCTCGAAAGTGGTTCGCCAGCACCAAAATGCAAGCCCCAAAATGCGACCGTTTTCTGAGCCCTCGGGAAATACACCAATACTCAGAGGCACTAAAAACGGGTCCGAATTCCGGACTTATTTTTGAGTCCGCTTCTCACTCTTTTTTTGAATTCTCAACTCCAAAAAAGTGATCACCGTTTCTCTCTCTTTTCACAGCCACTCCATCCAACAGCACAGCTTATTGAGCCGTTGCAGATTCATGGACAACGACAGCAACAATGTTCTGTGGTTTAAGCGATGAAATCGAACAAATGTAGAAAAAGATACTCCCGCAACTGGGGAGGCCCCTGTGGCGCACACGTTTTCGAAGGATTTTTCGGCCTCGAATATGAGCCCGTCAAATCTGTCAAAATGAAGAACAGCAACAGCCGATCTAACAACAGGAATGCAACCAGAAGCTAGGCAGAGCAAAGACTGTTGCAAATGGAGTTCCTGCTAAAAGAGCAAAAAAAAATCTGGCGAGACAGGTGAGCCCACGTCGTGCATGAGGGGGTTGTGGAGTTAAGCACCGTGCACAAATTCCGAACCGTCACCCACACCTCTCGACACCATAACTCTGCATAGCTCAAGAAGTGCTGTTCAGATCTGGTGGAGATACCTTCCTGGAAATTTCGCCGCTCTTGTACGATCGGCTCCAGCTCCCACCGCTGCAACAGCAAAGGTGCAGTTCCGACTGTTCTAGGATGACTCCATCGGAAAACACTCCTACGACTGTGTCTTGGTGGGTTTGGGGATATGAAGTGGGCTTGGGGTGGCGGCTGGCGTCTTCCGTCATTTCTTTGCCACAACAACAGCTTTTCCTGGAGCTTCTTTCGACATTCAGCTTTTGTCCGACTTGACGGGCCCATTTTCGAGACCGAAAAACCCTTCGAAAACGTGCGCCCCTGAAGGTTTGTCAGGCCGATGGTTGGTGTGTGTGTGTGTGTGAGTGTGTGCGTGCTTGCGCGTGCACCGTGTGTGGGTGAGTGTGTGCGTGCTTGCGTGTGCACGGTGTGTGCGTGAGAAGGTCTCAAAGGCATGTGAGGCAACCACCTCGGCCTTGAAAAGCAATGCTCCCTTGAAGCGTCGCCCTTGGCGGTCACCATGTCCAGTCATACCCTGTGCCCTAAACCCAGCTGAGCCACATTCAAATTTGCAGAATTCAAGACCGAATCTTCAATGAATCAGTTTCAGGACAGACCAAGCTATTTAGTACAAGGGCCTACGCAGTGAGAGTACGTAGGGGATTAGGGGGCCAGCATACAAACCCTGACGACGAAGGAATAACACAGATGTGCTCTGCATTTTTGCTATCGAACTGAGGCTCAGACGATGCGTCTCAAGGATACGACCTCCTTGCCATCCGAGCTCACGTAGGAGAAGAAGAACGGTACCACAACGTCAACAACAAACCTAGGCTGTTTCGGTGCATCCAAGATCGCGTGCAAGATGCCGACCAGTATTATAAGAACCTCAGACAAACTGAAAATCCTACAATGCCACCAAAGGTGTGACATCATGAGCTCGGCGAAAACTGCCCTTTGTCGAATTGAAAGCCTGCTAGGCCACAGAAGAAGCAGTATGGACAGCAACTGCCAGATCTGTCTAAAGATCAAAACACTCAATAATGCCAAAAAAATATGCTCTGAACCCTAAACGCCCAATGCCGCCAAACATGTAACATGATGAACCAACACTGCCCTTCAAACACTCAATGCCACCACATATGCTCTGAACCCTTTTGCATCCAGGCCTATTGCGACTGCCGGGAACCCTAAACCCCTAAACCCTAAACTCAATGCCACCAAAGGTGCACCTACTAGGTTTTTCTAGAAAAGCTAGGCTTTTTGTATTAGGTCTTTCCAGAAAAACCTATCCAATGCCGCCCTAAACCCCTAAACCCGAAACCCCTAAACCCTTTCAGCATGGGCTTGGATACCCCGAAACCCTACACTCAATGCCACCAAAGGTGCAGCTGCTAGGTTTTTATATTAGGTCTTTCTAGAAAAATTAATCCAATGCCACCAAAGGTGCACCACATATATGCTCTGAACCCTAAACCCCTAAACCCGAAACCCCTGAACCCTTTCAGCATGGGCTTGGATACCCCTGAACCCCAAACTCAATGCCACCAAAGGTGCACCACATCCACGAACCTGTCCCAAAAAGCCCAGAACTCAGGCTCGGCCAGGGTCTGCACAGCGTGGCTGCGGACGAAAGTCATCCTTCAAGAGCTTGGAGGTTTCTAGTGGTTAGGGTTTAAGGGTTTAGGGTTTAGGGGTTTAGGGATTAGGGTTTAGGGGTTTAGGGTTTAGCAGTTTAAGGGTTTAGGGTTTAGGGGTTTAGGGTTTAGGGTTTAGGGGTTTAGGGTTTAGCAGTTTAGGGGGTTAGGGTTTAGCGGTTTAGGGTTTAGGGTCAAGAGCTTGGAGGTTTAACATAGGGGCCTTAACTGTTAGAATTGGGTGCCTTTTTGAAGGGGTCTATATGTGCCAGCATCCGCGCACCCCCCCTGTGCCGATACACCCCCAAGGGATACTCCTTGTGAGGAGGTGTATGACCAGTTATTCCCTAAGGATCAAAGGGCAGCGCCCTGCACACGGACAGTAGTTGTTTTGTCTTGCTACGCAAGGAGAGCTTGTCTTGTCTCAATATGGTAAAACCACTGTGAGCCAATGGGCAGCGGAATGTATATGTATGAGCATGCAGCCATTGCTGTAGGTACCTGTTAGAGCTACCCCTTTAGAGGTTTATGGTTTCAAACAGACACTAATTTTCTTTTACCGGAAGCATGGCCGCACATTCACACATATACTGTTATGCCCACTGTCACAGTTGCGGAGTTTGGACTCATTATAAAAACAGCATATTATTTATGCTAGGTATAGCACTGAAGTACACTGCTGAGGACACTCCACTCATTTTGCACACACACTCATGCATGTTGGTCAGAGAGATCATCTGTACAAGATCATGTCTGGTGATGTTTTCTACATCGAATTATGCAGCCTTTCACTTTGCTCTTGTTAGAGCTTTGTGAGTCACTGTTGTGAAACTCTGAGATTCTCTTATCTCAGATTTGGATCCAGGTTTGGATCATAGGCTCGAGCATAGACGTTCGGATGTGGCTCATCCGGGTCTGAGTGATCTTCTTCGGAACTTGAAAAGATTCCGAGTAATCTGTTCTCAGCCCTGGTGAAGGCGGCGTCTGCAGTATCATATCCATGGTTGGATGTTGTCGCCTTTGGCTCGGCCTTTGGAGCAGCTTGTGAGCTGACTGGAGTTGCCTTGGCTTTAGCCGGTTGTGGCTGCTTAGCCTTTGCCCGTTCAGCCCTTCTTCTTTCAAGCTGTCCGTCTGAGGACGCCCATGATCTTTCACTTTCATCTCCTGAAGGAGATAAGGCGTGGGCATAAAGGCTATTCCAGTACTGTGCTGCAGAAGGAGTTAGGACTTCTTCATTGTCAGATTCTGACTGGTCTTCCTCAGAGCTTTGGTCGTCAAAGAGTGTCTCGAGGACATTTTTGAGATTGTTATTTCTTCGCTCTATCTCTAGTGAGGAATGGACCAATTGGTTAAAGACTGTCCTTGAGTCCTTCAGTGCTGTTAGAAGGATTTCCACTCTGGATAGAGTATCTTGGATGGTGTCAAGATGTTCCTTTCTTTCCTCCTTGTCTCTCTGGATAGAGCTTCGCAATGCTTGTGCGATTCTGAGGAGGTCTGTGTATTTCGCAAGAGGCATAGTTACCGTTTGATTGTCATGTATGACAGTTGTTTCGTCGCCGCTTAAGTTCCTGAATAGGACTTCCACGACTGGTAGGAACTCCGTGCTCCACGGTTCCTCTTCATCATATGTTTCTACGTGCTGTAGCACGCGTTGTGTAAACTGGCCGGCTGCTTCTACCGTTGCATCGATAGAGCTGACGTGTCTTGCTACTATGTTTCGGCACGTAACGTTAATTGCCTGGCCTTGATTGGCTTCGTCAAGTGCAGCGTCTGCATAGGTGCAGAGTCCACTGTTGTGGGCTTCTCTAGCTGCCTTTCGTTGAATGCGCCGATTTTGACCTCCTCTTCTGGTAGGACCTTTTGGTCTTGGAGGATCAGAAGGTACTGTTCCTTTCGCCTTTGGCGGAGGACTCTTAGGTGGAGGTGACATGTTTGCCTTGTTAGGCCCTGGTGGCATTGCCTTGGGCGCTGATGACGATGCGGCACTTGAGAGTGCAGATGTACCTCTGGCTTTTGCCGAGGATCCCTTGGGGATCGATGTATAGGTAATCTGCATGGCTTCTTCGGCCATTTGTGCATGCAAGGCATCCTTGAATAATTGTGTCATGTGAGGAGTGTTACTTGCATCATCGTAGGTCTGGAAGCGCTCAATGTCTCTTTCGGTGCCACGTGGTCGTGTATCACCTCTTTGGAAAGGATCGTTCCTGCGAATCTCCGCAACTTGTACTGCATGGAGGCAGTTTTTGCACAGCACCTTCTTGCAGACATCTCTTGCTTGCTTGAGCTGATAACAGCTGTCTGAGAGATGGTAGACTTCGCTCCGGGAAGTATGCCAGATAGGTCGCAGATCAGTTGTTTCTCCGGAATTGACCCTGTTGGGTCCTAAAGGTTCACGTGTCTGCGGTTCATCCTCGGGTTCGAGGAATGGAACTCTTTGGTTCGCTGCTGCCTTTGATTTTGGTTGTTGGCGCTCCATACATCTGATAGGAGGCCTGGTAATCTGCTTCCACATCCAGTGTAAGCCCATTAGCAGCAAGAACACATTCCACGCAATGCTGAAGACGGAGAAGTCCTGCTCACTGGTTAGTGAGTTTGGAAGTGAAGTTTCATCAGTCTTGATAGACTCTGCGTTGCTCCACCTCGGTTGCGGTGTCCGAACCAGCCCGACAATCCCGCTGCTGTAGCAGCTGTTCTGAGTGCCTTGCCGCTCGGAGCAGACGGTGGACGCGATGCCTTCCTTCTTCTTCTCCGGCTGGAGGATTCGTCCTCTTGTTCCTCTTCATCTCTCTGAGCAGACATCAAGTTTGATGTTTCTCTTTCGTGTTCTTCGATGTCACTTTTTGTTGGTGACGGTTCTTCTTCTAGTCCATCCAGCTCTTCCAAAGACATGTTGAGCTTGTCAACAATATTGGTTCTTTGAGGCCTGGACCTTGATCTTGGTAGATCTTGTTGTGAAGAGGACGATGATTCCTGGTTCCTTCTTGGAGGAGGACCTTCAGGCTCGCTGGGACGTTCAGGCTGTGGCCACTCCCAGAATCTTCCATATCTGTGATGGCTACCTGATGGTTGCGATTTGTCGTACCAGCTGTTGCCGGATGAGTAAACGAATGAATCGTTGTAACCCCAGTATTCAGCATTACGCTGCTTGTAAGCCTTTCGCTTGTCAGCGATCTTCTGGACCTGGGCATCTGACCGGTTGTGTTTCCCTTTTGTAAGGATTGGTTGTATCGTGAAGCCCAAAGGGCTGTGCCAATCTTTGTCAGTGGGACTCAACCATAGGTCAAGGTTAGAAAAAGTTGAATAGTACTGCTTGACTGAGACAAACAGACGGATATCAATATCCCTGTTGTTGTTCGTGTCCTGCCACATATCTGAGATTCGTTCCCAGTATGTTCTTTCAGCGGCAGGTGTGACCTCTCTTGGACTAGGTGACGCCGTGTGCGGCGTTTTACTCCAGTCAAGGATATAACTGTTGATACAGTCAAGGTCAGCAACTTTCTTCGCCGGGTCCGCCGGTAGACGATCTGCACGTGCCAGTCTGTGCTGGTCGGAGTTGTTCAAGCAAAGATGTCGCACTTGTGAGTGCCTTCCTGCTATTTTGTTGAATGCTGCAAGTTTCTTCTCCAGGTATAGAGAAAACAAACTGTTTCGCGGGTGAACGTCTCCACCTTTTAAGGTGAGCCTCGACGCAATATTATTGAGATCTCCCGCTATTACATCCGGTTTAAAAGGGAGAACCTCGTTGAGGAACGCGTTCACCAGTTCGCGTCTCTGTTCTTCCTTATGAGTCATGAACGAGTTGAAATGGACGATCGCGATGGTGATGACCTTGTAAGGCCCTTTTGTACACCACATCTCGTCAAGATCGTTCGATGCTTCTTGTGAGAAGATCTCTGCGTATGACTCAAAGTCTTCCTCTGGTGGCTCATCACCCTCGACATGGCCGTTCCATTCACAGAGAATCGGCGAGGGGTCGAGGTTCGACAGTGTCAGGCACGCCTCTGGTGAGAGGTAAGAGCCATCAGTGGGTCCATCCTTGTCAGGATTTTTGCCCTTGAGTGGGTCATATCCGATAATCTGCATGAACTCGTCTCTCGTCATCCTTTGGCCAGAATATGGGTGGACCCATTCTTTTGCCTCTGGTATGGTACTGTGGTACCCAAAGGTGAGGCGGCATACCGCACCGTGGCATGCCCACAGTCGCTTCTTGGGACCACCATTCTTAGGCTTCATTGTTCGATGACGGTAAAAGTGGTGGACGAGAGCGATGTCTGTTGTTGGGTCACCCTTGACTCCAATATACATTGAGGGTGCCTCAGGCTCCTTGGGAGGAGAATGGATTAGCATCCCCCTGTATTCATGTTGTCGCATGGTTGCGATTGAATACTCTGACGCAAGTGCTCCTGCCTCGAGTACGAGGGTAATATGAGCTGAATTGTTGAAGCACATGTCAATAAGAGGGTGATAATCGAATCCCTTCTCAGGTTTGAGCTTCTTTTTGGGATTCCCTGCGGGCACCGGCGCTCGATCCATATTTCCCCAGTTGAATACCACTAGGTTTAGCGATACGCTGTCTGGGTTCGAGCCTTCAATGTATTCTCTCTTCTCATTGACACCGGCCATCCTATTGCGAACTATCTCGTAATGTGCATCGAGCACCAGTTTGTCTTCGTAGCCAGTAAGAGAGAGAAAAGAAGCCGGGTGGCTTGTTCTAGAGTCCTTGATGTTGATGTGACTCTTGTTAATGCTCTTATATTCCTCCAGGGTTGGAGCCTCTGTGGAGCTGTCATACGTATTCGGAGGATTGTTCCTAATATCATCAAGGCTGCATGGATCAACGCCTGGATGGTCCTTTTCGAACAGACTTCTTGCGTGTTCGCAATACATGTTGATTTTCTGGACTGCCAAATCTACGTCCTCATGTGTGAGGATGGCCTCGTATAAAAACTGACGCTCTTCTGAGGTCATTCCTGCTCTCACTTTGGAGGTCTCAAGGCAATCGATTGGCAAGACGCACTCGCACATCCGTTGTTTACCCTGTGGGGTAAGTCGACAATCTGCACATACAATCGTTCCACAGGAATAGCAAAAATAGCCTGTAGGCTGTTTGCAAAGATCGCAGAGAGGATTGTCTGGTCGAGGCAACATTCGTATCCTTTGGTTAAGGCTCATGGCTGTCCTGCGTACTCCTACAAATCTCTCCTTGTTAGGAGGTGCAGAGGAGGAAGATGCCGACTCTCTAGGTCTGTCCCACTCCTCTTCGTCAGGAGCCTCAGAATCTTTGATCATGAGTGGACTTCGGATTTTTCGATTCCATCGACTAACCCAGATTCTCTCTTGCATTTCCTGTTGCATAGCCGGGTTAGACGGTGACTTCGAGATTCGGTGCTTGGTATTTTCTCGAATTCGAGCGCTGATGCGCTCATGTTCTCTTACGAGTCTTCCTCATCAGCAGGCTCCTCGTATTCGAGGTTGAGCTTGCTTCTGTTGACTCGATAATAGGTTTCTGTTTCAGGATCGAAGAGAACTAGGAATTTTTCCTTCTCCTTTTTAGGAGATTTTGGTTTCCTTGGCTCTTCGTCTGAACTCTGAACATATTCTGTTTCAGGCCTTGGTTGGTCAAGTTTGACCTTCTCAAGTTTCTCTGTGATCTCTTCCGTGGGAGATTCTTTCTTCTCCTCTGACGCTGCAGGTGCAGAGTTCGTCTTGTGAGACGGATTAACATCAACTCGGAGTTCTGAGGATGACGAAGATTTTGAGCTCTTTTCGCTCTTTTCGCTCTTCTCGCTCTTTTCGCTTGATGCCGACTCAACGTCTGATTCTTCGTCACAATCCTGGTTAGGATCTGGTTCCTCAGGTTCCGTCTCTGTTCCAGAAGATTCTTCCTTGGGAGGAACTACGTTGGCAGAAGTATCCTGAACAGGTTCTGGAGGTTTGTGACCTGTCGTTATCTTAAGAACTTCAGTGGCGCTTCTGGTGCCGTCGGAGTTCCAGAGCTGTCCCATAAGACTGTCCGGATCCTTGTCTGCCTCGGCCTGCCGGGCGAGCTTGGATCTCGGATGGATCTCCTTTGCAGTAGTCTCCGTTTTCGGAGGTACCTCACCTGCAGAAGCGGTTTGCTCCAGGTTTGGAGCTGTGTCAGCCTCTGTATTTGGCAGAAGAGAAAGACTTCTTGTGAGAAGATCTAGCCTTGGGAGGCTCTGGAGGCAGATTTCGCCTTGACATCTTGCGAAGTGTCGATTCGATCTCTTGGCCGTAATTTGAGCACCATTTCTTCGACTCGTAAGTCGCTGACGGCATCTGTTCGGAGCAGTGGTCTGCCCACCATGGTCCGATGCTCTTGAGCTCATCGTATTGCGATGATACCCAGAGTGTTTCAGAGGGTGCAAATACGGCGCTAAGAGTACGGGCATGCACTACCTCTGGTGTAGCAAACATCCCTGCTTGCGACTGCCACATGTTTGTGACTTCGTTCACTACGTTATTTGCGTCGAATACTAGAAGCAGTGCCTTGTTGGCACGCAGCAAAGTCGGATTAGGATTCGCCAGGTTTAGCGTTGAAAACTGAACAGTGTCCCTGTTGGAACGACTGTTTTCATTCACGAGAGCTTGAAGACCTGGTGAGGTAACCACCTGCGATAGGAGGTTTGATGGTACCAGACCATGCCTCAGGATTGAGGATAATGCCTGTAAGTCCGTGGCATGCATGATGTAACAAGGGTTGTTCTGTCGAACAAAATCTTCCATGCCTACGGGCCTTGGCGCGTTAGTGGAGAGACGCTGTGCATGGGACTGCACAGGATTGCTCCCCGTTGCCATGAAGTCTGAGATGGTCATGTGTGACCTTGGCCTCTCTTCTTCAGGATCTGGTTCTTCAGCTCTTGGTAGAGTTCGTCGTGAACCGTGTCCTCCCACTGCCGAGAGGTAAAGTTTGGTCATGGTCAGCACATTTGCATCCGGTGGGATGGTAACGGCGGCATCTGTGGTTTCGGCCTTGCCATCTTGGTTATCAACCATAGTGACCACGAACCTGGACTTAGTGTTGAGGAGGACACCAAGCGCGATCTCTTGTGGTGTATACTGTGCGAGCTCTGCATCGGCCAACTTGGACATGTCCAGAAGATCATTGTGTTGGCCAGCAAAGAGATCTTGGCGCTGGTTCTGAAGGTGTCTTGTTGAGTGTGCCAACCACCTTCCGACTCTGTTGGTCTTGGAAAGAATGTGGAAGCACATCTCTGGTGAGAGACCTGTTACCTCTGTCAGTCTTGGCACTGAGGAGGAATAGTCATATTCTCCTGATGCATCAAGACTCACACATTGTTTTACCTCCTGTGGGAGGCCAGTCTGAAGATGATGTGCAAGCATCGTACAAAACTGGCGTGGATCACGAGCGTGATTACCCACGTTGTTATCCCAGTATAAGAGGGGACTGTTGTCCCATGGTCCTTGGAGGACTCCTTCGTAGAGCCTGACTCCATGTTTGGAGATTGGAGTGAGCTTTGCTCGACTCGCATGGCCACATCGTAAGATCAGGTCAGCAAGATCGCTTGGACGCGGATTGAACACCTGTTGGTGACCCATGTAAATGTACGGAGGCTCGTTATTTTTCTCACGTTTGTGAAATCGGTGTCCACCGTGTTCGGTGTGTCGACGTGATGCGTCCCGACGAGACTCGGGGTAAGAGCTATCCATGTGTGGATGTCGCTCATGGTACGCCTGTACTGCCCTTGGTAGGGCGTGTCCATCACGGCTACGGAAGTTTGATCGTGTGCTCATTACGGCACGATGACCAAACAGGATCGGGAATGCTTGGTTAGCTCAAAAAGCTGATTGCTGTGAAGCTCGAGGCTGAAAGCGGCTGCGGATGATACAGAACATATAGTTCTCATGAACATGTTTGATCTTGATGAAAACGCAGCTTGCAGACACAAATTTTCTTTTAGACGAAAAAAAAAAAAAAAAAAAAAAAAACAAAAAAAAAACAAAAAAAAAAAAAACGACAACAAACAAAAAAAAAAAAAAAAAAAAAAAAAAAAAAAAAAAAAAAACGAAAAAAAAAAAAAAAAAAAAAAACAGTCTAAATAGAAAATCCAGCACATGGTTGTGCTACCAGTAAACAAGACTACCACCATGTTCCTTGGCAGTAAAATAATCGGTAAATCTCTGTTGAGACATCAATTCCAAGGAAGGCTACCGCTGTAGCGGCATTCTTAAGGTTGTCTATGATCCACCGAACAGTGAAAGCTTTATGTTGAAGAAGTTCACGGAAGGGTGGATGAATGTCTGTTTCTGGTAAATTTCCTGTTTCCAGAGCCTTGATAAGCTCATCATGTTGCGCCGAATGCTTTGTTAATGCATCAGCTAGGCAGTACTTCGAGCTTACATGAGCTAGGTCATCTAAAGATCCAGAGTTGGATTCCTTACGAAGCATCAGTATAAGATGGTGAGTTTCCTTCTGCTCTGGAAGGTGTGTCGTGCCTGCTGTTGTCACAAGATTGTTCGCATCTGTTCTGATATGTATAGGTACGGTCTCTGATGAGAGATCTGCCCCAAGTCCCTTGAGGAACAGGCAGGTACCAAAGCAACGCATCAGTGCGTTAAGCTCTGCCACTGTTGTGGACATTGTGGTTGTCGTAATCTTGTGAGACTCGTAATCCACCAGGCTACCTCTCGAGGATGTTTCCTTAATAGAGGATTCAGAGAAATCGTTCTTCTTGGAAGAAGCAGCTGCTGCTGATTGTTTCATTCCCTTTAGCTTTGGATTTCGATCTTCAGCAAGGAAAATAACATGTGCTCTCTGAGATGATTTGTCATCATTGTTCCTGTAGGAAGCATCAGGGTAACCGAGGATTCTGAGATTTTCTTTCAGCGGCCAAAAACGCAATTCTACTTCGGTAGACTTCAAAATCCTAACAAGCTTGTTCAATTCTCGAATATCACCGATAGTAGGCTTGGCAGCCTTGCTCGCACACCGACTGAAGCGATAACAGATGTGAGCTTGAGTCCGGCTTTGTAGCCAGTTGATCTGTCCTAAAACACTTCTATAAGCAGTGTGCTGCTGTGGTGTGCATTGTTGCTCATTGTTGAGCTTCTTGTCAAAAACAATTTCTTCTAGAGCTTCAACAGCTAGGTTCTGATTTACTGATATATGTGCTGGCACTGATGCTGTAGCATCCTTCCAGACTAATCTCTGTCCTACAAACATGATATCATTCGTGTCTTCAGAACCTACTGCAAATTCCTTTTTGATCGATTCAATCACGGCCTTACGAAAGGTGTCATCACCGGCCATGCACAGGTCATCTACATGCAAACCGACTACTCCATGTACCTGTCTACCCTTGGCATTGTTGCCTGCTATGGGATCTAGGAGATAGTCAATCGCTGATTCCATGGTCTTTGGCTGAGACTTCTTGAGCTCAGCATCTGCTGTTGCAGACTTCTTACCATACAGAACATATGTACAGCGATCCGCACGGGTTGGCACCAGGCCCTAAGACAGGAGTGCCTTATCAACGATGTTCCACCATCTTCGAGGTGCATCGTTAAGTCCATAAGCGGGTTTCTTCATCCTCGCTGCAATGTAGGAAGGATAACCTGCTTCAGGAGGAATCTGACAGATTATGTCTCTCGACTCATCATAGGCTTCACCTTGCAGGAAAGCAGTCTTTAGGTCGATGTGTGTCAGATTCCACAGCTTGTTAGCTGCTAGTTGAATCGCTAAGCGGAAACCTTGGCGACTCGCAGCAGGACTATCAGTTTGCTGAATGTCCTTCTGTCGATCCTGGAAACCTCTCAGGACCCATCGGGCCTTGCACTTAAGGAAGTTTCCGTCCTTGTCTCTTTTTAGAGTCAGGACCCATCGACCAGTGACATAATTTCGGATGTTTCCGAGTTTCCGTGTATCGACGAGCTCAAAGACATCATTGTCTATCCAGCTCTGATATTCTGCTGCTTTCGCTTCATCAAACTGTTTCTTCATCTCACGCTTTTCCTTGGCGGTTGCCTCCTTCCGTTGTGCCTTCTGGGTTAGGTTCGCTGAGTTCCTGGGGGAACTTAGGGATAAGGCCTTGTCCTCTTCCGTGAGAAGATAGTACTCTTCACGAATGTCAGATCGGAACCTTTTGGTGGGTTTATACCGTGTTCGGTCTGACCTCACTCTTGATGTTACCTCTCTGATGTCTACGGGTCCGCCATGCCTGTACCGAGGCATGGAGAAAGAACCTGTGTTACTGCACAGTTTCTGTTCTTCTGTGAGAAGGACCCAGTCCTTCTCATCTACGACCAAGTCACCTTCCTCATCAGAGTAATACCTTGTGTTTTCTGACTCGGCATCGCTCTCCGGTTCTGGTGAACCAGAGGTGTGAGGAGGAGCGGACGGTTGTCCGGGGTCGTCCGGGACCAGTTCTTCTTCAGAATCTTCTTCATCTTGTTGTAACGGAAGAATGGGTCCCTGTGGATGTGCCTTCGTTTTAGGTTTTGGTGTCGGCACCTGTGAAGGTGATTTCTGTTTGTGCGGCGAAACTTTCCTTTCCGATGAAGACCTTGGCGACACATCACCCCCCAGACGCCGAGGAGACGGAACGCGAGGAGGCGGATGCACGCGAGGCTTAGCCCGAGCAGGAGCCACGGGCTCATCGGAGGAAACGGCCGGTAGTCGCGGTGGAGGTACGGGGGGAGGAGGACGCGACGGCGGCGTGCCGGGAGGCATCGGCTGATCTGGTTCCGGCATAGAAACATCGTCAGATGTGATCCGTGAGCGATTGGTGCTCATTGGTTCTGACGGGTCTGACGGCGAAACCTCTTCGTCCGACATGATTACATCCGGCGGTGTTCGCACGGACGGTGAAGTCTTGCCGCCTGTCATCTGGAATAGCACCCCCGAGAAGGTTGATGGGTGTACCTTGTTCCAGGAAACCTGTTGCGGCAAGCAACACGTCATAGTCGAATTGGGCTTCTTCTTGTTCCAAAAGACAAGAACGCCATCAGTTACACTGGTGAGTGCTTTGACTGTTCCAAATGTACCTCTGTATAGAGTACACTGTTCGAAACCAGACCCTGGTAAGAGTCTTGATCTAAGGCGAGTAATGTCTGACACCAAGGCATAAAGGGACGGTGATGGTTTGGAATGATGCAATGGTAATTCAGTTTTACTCGATAAAGAATTTACTCTAGCAACAAGTGATCTGATTTTCGGATCTTGCAGGAGTTTTGAATCCTTGAGAGGATTTGTTGTCAAAAGAGAATACTCCTGATCAAGAAGTTCCGAAAGTCCCTGGATGCATTCATCTCCAGAGTATTCTAGTATGTCTGTGACTAAAGACAGATGAGATGCATACGCATCTCGTTTCAGGAATCTTGCCAAACACGAGGCAAAGGTCTCACAGAATTCATAGGGATACACTTGTGCGAGTTTCGTTTTAAGACCGTAGCCTTGAATACCCTTTTCGTCTCCTGGTGGAGATGTTGGAGATTTCGTTTTGGCAGAATGCCTCTGTAGAGGAATTAAAACTTGCGGTGGCAAGTTGTGCATAAAAATCGAGGATTTCGATTCATAGTATCCTGTTGGATCTTTCATGCCATAGGCCTGTAGGTTACAGACCTCATAGCTGATCTTATGATTTGAAAACAGGCGTTTTGCTTCTGGTGAAGACCAGAGCCTGCTATAGTATGGGTTCTCAAGAACAAAGTAACGTCCGAGCTTCAATTGGTGGTCTGCGACCGATTCACAGAATTGTAAAACAGAAAGTCTCTTGGCAGAGCCTTTCTTCCACTGTGAGTACCAGCTAGACCACTGAGAATGGTCCGGTGACATAACAATAATAGTAGGTTCTTGTTCCTTGATGATCCTAAGAAGATTGGAGCGACCTTGCGGTTGCTCAAGATCTAGACCACTACGCAAATCGACTGGCTGACCTACTCGCAGACCAGACAGGGCAGCTTTGTGACTCATGCGGGGAGATCCGCCGTAGAGTTCTAGGAAGTCAATCTTCCCAGTGCTGGTAACCTGCCAGTGACACTCTTGATGTGGAATCGTTAGGTCTGTCGACTGCAGGGAAGCATCGAAGGTGACCATGCAACTTGCGTGGTCAGAACCTTCTGACGTCATAGTTTCCTCATCAGGCGCGAGAGGAATCTCCACATCAGATGTTATGTCATAGTTTTTCCTCAGTTTTGAGATATTGACACGGACGATGCGTGTTCCAAGATCCACACCTACCATGGATCCTCCGAGTTCGGAGATCACCTTACCTTTTCGCCAAGATCCATGTTTGGACCCAGTGGATCCAATCTTAGACTTATCTTCTGACCAGTAGAAAACCTTATCTCCCAAAGAGAAAGGTCCTTGGGTCATTGACAGTCTGGCTGCAAGATCTCTACGCAGATCATCAGATTGGCGTGCCTCTTGGTAAGCCCTGTTGGCAATCTCCTTAATGGCTCTCGCAGTGACTTCCGTATCAGTTGGATTACCTGTCAACTGATTGGGATCGGCGTTCTCTGGTGTTATAACATCTCGAGGACGCCTTCCAAAGGCCATTTCTAAAGGAGTAACTCCTCCGTAGGTAATCGAAGAGTTTCTTGCCAAACATGCTTGGCGTACGAGGTTGCCATACTTCATGGTGATTCCGTTATACTGCGGGTCACCATCCTTCAGGATCTGAAGTATGAGCTTAATCTGATGCTTCAGCAATCTTACAGCAGCTTCGGCCCTGTTGGGCCATGGTTTTCCAGGTCCTGTTGCCACAGGCTTGATATTCTGCCGATTGTAATAAGCCTCCATTTTTGGAGTCATGAATGCTTGATCTCCAACTACAACCTTTGGGTTGATCTGAAATTTCTCAAAGTAGTCAGTCATAATCGACATTGTAGTATGTTCTTCTTTATCCTGGACTACTTCGGCAGTCAACAAGTTTGTTGCTCCATCATAGAGAATAAGAAATACTAAGCGACTATCCTTGCCGGGAATGGGAAGCTCACCGTGATCTACGAAGGTGAGATCACCGAAAGTCTCTGATCTTAAACCAGAAATCTTCGCTCTTGAAGGAGCTCTCACATGTTCCTGGCAGGCTGAACACTTTTTGACCAGTTGGTCATATAGCTCGTATATCTCCTTTGGGATCTGTGAGGCTTTTGTGCGTCGCTTGAACTGATCCGTACTCATATGACGGTGCTTAAGGTGAAGCTTATAGAGTTCTACAGGGTCCTTAAGCTTCTCATGAATCCTGCGAAGAGCAATGGGAAGAGATGGCGATGGTTCCGCAACAATCTCTTCACCTGTAGGTGAGTCTGTACCAGGAGCCGGGTATTCTCTTGACTCAAGTGGTCTTACCTCCGTCCCTTCATCAGCTCCTGGGACCTTAGACTTCTCTTCAACAGGAGATTTAACCGCATATTTGCGGGATTTCTTCAAAAGGTTTTTAAGACCCTTTGGAGTCTTTATCTTCGCAGGTGGGACCTCAAGTCTTTCTTCTTCTGGAGGTTCATGTGGTGCAGATGATTCTGCAGGTTTGTCCCTAGAGCCTGATGATGGTTCCGATGGTCCGGAAGGCTCAGGAGCATCACCAGATGATTCTGGTGGATCAAGTTTCTTGGCAGATGATTCTGCCGGATCAAATGGAAGAGGCTTCTTTTTGCCTGAAATCCTCTTCGGTGGTGGATCAGCTGCTCCCTCAGGTGCTTTGTCGCAACCCTTGAGATACGTGTGAGCCTTTTTCTGTCCGGCACAGGCTGGACAGCGACCTTCCGGTATCCTAATATAGGGCTTCTTGGCTCCTAAAGCAGTCTCCGTCGCACTGAACGACGTACCTGACTTAGGGAGATACTTCCTGGTGGAAGTAAAGCCTAGAAGGTCCAATACCAAATGGTTATTGGTACTAATCGGAAGAGGGGTTTTATACAAACCGAAAGCTTCACACGTTGCTAGGTCAGCTGTAGGACTACACTCGAGAGTCATTCTTAAATTCCTCATCTGTTCGATGGAAAACAAAATGGGAACTCTTCCCTGATCCAAAACTTCTATGGTTGTATCTCTTCTTGGAGTTGTGTTGAACCATAGAGTTACACGCTCCTTGATAAGAGCTGTTTCACTATCTGCGAAAGAGAACTTCGTGTTCGAAGGTGAGAAAGTGAAATCAATCATGCCTGGGGCACGTTGCTGCACGGCCTTGATAAGCCTATTCACCGCATAGCGGGAACCCATAGCCCTAGTACAACCTGAGTCAAGTATGACAAAGGTAGGGCTCTTATCAAGATTGATCCGCTCTGTGAGAGCAGATAGGACGGTGTGCTGCAACGGAAACACTGCTGTTGCAGTCTCCACACCTTGCCCCGCGGATGGTTCAAAGACCTGGGGCACGTAACTCACTGATGAGTTGTACACGGGTTCTTGGTGCGCGCTCGGATCTGTGCCTCTACCTGATGATCCTGCTTTATTTCTTCTCTTCTTTCTCCGTGTCTTTCTTCGTGAGGCTTGTGATGCATAGTATGTATAAGACGTTTGATCGTCATAAGCGGCATAATTCCAACTGGAGTCAGTATAATAACTGTCCTCATACCATGAATCCCAGCTCGGTGCGGTGGAACTTTCATAGTCCTGTGGAGATCCAGTTTGGTCTCCTTGTAAGGAGGCAGACTTAGCTGTATCCTTACCCTTGCCTTTTGATTTTGTACCCTTGAAGGAGCTTCCTTTATCTCCTTTGTCCTTTCCTTTTCCTTTGCCTTTTCCACCTTTTCCTTTTTCCTTTCCCTTACCTTTACCGAAATAGCTGGAATCAGTTGGATCATGTTCTGCCTGGTTGGCTCTCCCTTTTCCGCGGTATGACCTAAAACGGCCACGTCCTGTTCGCTTGCCACCCTTTGCTCTTCCCGGTGATCCGGGACGCATTCTTGGTCTTCTTCCCTTTTTGAATCTCCTTGCAACGAAGGCCTCATGGTCATCAACTGTCCAGAAGACAGCTTCTTCATCCTCGGCGGCAAGAAAGCCTTCCTCAAGGGTGTCTTCGTCTTGGAGCCAAAATCCATCGACTCCGTCGTATTCACCCTGATCGAGGATGAGGAAGTTTCGACCTCCGCGTTTGCGGCGTTGGTCTCTCCTTCCATGGCGGTCCTTCTTGTGAGAAGAGTGCCGAATATTGGGATCCTGCAGACCAGTTCTGGTCGTTGAGAACTGATCGAACATGATCTGCCGTACCACAGGATACGTATAGGTCTCAATTCGGTGACCTTGGTTGGTCAATGCTGTTACCAACCTCTCACGTTGCATCTCATTTAGGTCGGACTGCACTAGGAAGAGGAGAGCTAGGAGATTATCATTTAGAGGAAACGCTCGTCGATGATTATCAAGGCGTTCCTTGTTCCATGTTTCGAAGAAACGTGCGGCGTATGTGTCTCTCTCGGTTGCATCCTGTAGGCGCAGGAAGGTTTGATCTGCCTGCACAGCCTGCATGAAATCTGGATGGGCATCTTCCAGAGCTATCTCTGGTAAGAGATCCATCCATGAGTTTTTCACGCGCTGTAGCACGATCTCAAACTTAGCAATCCAAGTCACAAAGTCTTGGTTTCCCTTCCATGCCTTGAATAGGCCGAGGAAACGCCACAGGAAAACGTACTGTTCTCCTTTCACGAAAAATGGACGCATCTTCTTCTTGAAGTAATCTACTCCATCTGGGGCTGCAAGCCTTTCTCGGTTGAGTGATTCTTTTTGTACTGCGGCCAATCCGGAGAGCCTCGTCTTGAGAGACGGCCCTCTTTTGGTGTCATCCAGCGTTGTTATGTCGCACCAGTCGTCAATCAACTGTTCATACTCAAAC
>CAJNDT010000522.1:0-62500 GCA_905221615.1 Symbiodinium sp. CCMP2592
GCTGCTGCAGACATGGCACTCCGAATTGCACTGTGCATGGCACTCTGTCCTATCCGCAAGAAAGTGTAACACCTTAACCTCAAGGGTGTTCGAATTAACAACGTAATTGTGAACCAGCACATTCAGCAGTTGACACCCTTGTGAGTCGATTGATCCATCACAACACAAGGATGAGACAGACATGATGCAATCACTCGTTGAAATTCACATGTGGCATAGTTGTTGCAGACCATGACTTCATGCTCAAGCAATCAAATACAGCACTGCCAGACACTCACTCGATTCTCGTTTTTCTGGTACCGCACACAGCAGTCCATCCATCGTCCTCGACGATTCCGAGGCCACCGAGGTGGCAGACACAAGCATTCTTGGCACTCTGCCTTCTGTAAAGTTTCCAAGCTGTCATTGAAAGACATCACCCTTAGGGCCACCAGAAATCTTCAGGTGGCTCACAGTCGGAGGGTGGTTCTGAGGAGATATACCCCGATCGACGACCACGAATGCGAAATCCTCTGCCTTCACCTGCAGAATCATACTGATTTGAGTCTGGGGACGACTGAGCTTCGTCCAGTGCGTCCATCTCCTCATTGTCTGCCTCCTCACCTTCCTCCACATCTGAGGGGGCTCCATCATCCGCTGAGCCGCGCTGACTCCAGTCCGGGTCTTCTTCTGAGATGTGCCCATAATCAATACCCAAACGACCCCGCCCTCCAAGCGCACCAAGACGAACATCTAGAACACCTTCCTCAATCACATCTGAGTCTGAGGCGTGAATCTCACCTTCGGCACGAGCTGGCCCAGTCAACCAGGCATCCGGGCGAGATTCCAAACGAAAAAAAATTTGACCACGAACTCCACTTTCGAACTCATCTGGCACTCTGCCTTCCGGCACTCTGCCTTCTGGCACTCTGCCTTCAGTAGCTCCACTGTTGGCATTATTGTTAGGGCCAGGATAGCCATTTTCAGGCATCGGCCTTGGCGGCACTATTGGTGGCGGCGGGTTGTCTGGAGCATTGAAACACATGGCACAAATTCGCCGTCCCAACTGCCGACGTTGCATCTCTTCAGGGGTCAAGTTCTCAAGGGTGACCAGAACAATGCGGCCCTCCCTAACAGTAACCACATCCGGCTCGAAGTTGATCATGATCGGGGTCTCCATAATGTCCAACGCTTCTGCCACAGCTTGGGCAATCTCAAACTCATGTCGCGCAGGGGCGGGAGGTCTTGGGCCAGGTGGGTAAGGTGGCCGATTCACAGGCGTTGGTGGCGGCGGACCCATTTGTGGCCCTGGCACTCTGCCTTCCGCCCCACCACCTTCTTCACCAATGCCATTCACACCGGTTGGCGGCACTCTACGAGGCCGTCGCTTCGGAGTCCTCACCCCGCCGATCCTCCCCGCTGCTGCCGGTTTGGCCTTCGGTTTCGGTGCCATGGTGCTTAACTTTAAATATCTTTGATCCAACAAGCTGCAAGCAACTATATGTGTTGGATAGTACGAACAGGTACTAGAAGTTGATTGTCATGTCCGTTTCAATACCACATGCAATAGGTTCCACTGGACGACACAAGCATTTATGCACATGATCATTAGATTAACACATATTTGAAGACAGAGTGCTATTAATAGATGATGTAGTTTAATGTTCGAAAGCAGTATGCCCAATAATAAGTGTATGCATATAATCCATACATATATCTATATGTATGTATGTATGTTATACATATACCTAGGTCTATGTGTAAACTTACCACACACAGTAACGGTTTAGGGTTTAAAAGAGCTTCAGGGTTTTAGGTTTTAAGGAGGTCCATGGTTTAAAGGTACTTCAAGGCAGAGTGCCACCTAGTTTATGCTTAATCATAAGATGTGTTACTACTCGTAGGGATTTGGTTGGGTTAGCTGGACTGTGCCGATTCAATGGGATTCGATATTGTATAACTAGCTCCCAAGATTCAATAAGCTCCAACAAGACTTTTGGGAGGGGATGCTACATGTGTGCAATTGTCTGGTACAGGGTCGGTGTGCCTTCAAAACGTGATGGCCCGAACACTAAGATTCAATAAGATTTTTTCGGGTAGTCCACAATCCTGCAAATGTCTTCTAAGATTCAATAAGATTTTTTGGGCGAGCTGGAGGCTGTGTCCCTTGTAAAACCGATAAGATTCAATAAGATTCAATAAGATTCAATAAGATTCAATAAGATTCAATAAGATTCAATAAGATTCAATAAGATTTTTTCGGGGTAGGCCACAATTGTACAAATGTCTTCTAAGATTCAATAAGATTCAATAAGATTTTTTGGGGCGATCTGGAGTCGTGTCCCTTTTAAAAATGATGGACCAATAAGATTCAATAAGATTCAATAAGATTCAATAAGATTCAATAAGATTCAATAAGATTCAATAAGATTTTTCCGGGGCATGCCACAAGTGTCACAAATGTCTTCTAAGATTTTGCAGGGCCTGTGGGGCGGTATGGGGATGGTGTCCCTTCAAAGGCCATATGTTTTTTTAAACACGGATGCACCCCATTGCAGACTTCCGTGGTCCTTTGTTGGGTCCCTCCCAACTGGTGTTCTAGGACAGGTTGGATCCTGCCTTTGGCGCGGATTTGTCCACAGGCATCTGCAGTATCCTTGTGAAATCGACAGACCGCCTGGGATTACAAAGAGACATACATTCCTGATGGCATAATGCAACACAAGGCAACACAATCATGTCAATACATAATGATCATGGAACACATGTTACAACCCATGGCACTCCGCCTTCAGAAACATGTCTGTGACAATGGCATTGCCACACCTCCAAAATTAATAAGACTCGAGGCCACATCACCGACAACACATACACATGAGCCAGTTATTGTGGCACTCTGCCTTGTTACCGAGCCACCTTGTCGACGCAATCAGTCCACCACGGGGTCGTTGACCTCAGGAGCTTCCTCTTCACGAGTGCGGTCGTCAACGAGTTGAGCTTGTATTTCCTGAACGATTGCGTCCACATCATTAGCATCATCTTCGACAGGAACAGGGGCATTGCTTCCCGTGGACCCCCTCGGACCCAAAAAGAACCTTGCCATAGAGGCTGAGCTCGCACACTTGAGAGGGCAAGCGGTGGCCTTGTTCCGCCCGGTCGACTCACAGTATCGATTGATACATTCGCTGTGAAAGAGGTGGCCACACGATAGCGCTTCCAATGCCTGCATTCCAGGGAAGCAACAGAAAAAGACACGTCATGTGAGAGGTACTGTTCTGAGGATTAGTGGAATGTACAAACAGGACAGGCACCACTATCAATGGTTCATTAACCAAAGGCAAACGAAACCAGCCTGCCTGGCCCGGGTGCATCTCCGAATGGCAAATGACACAGAGGTCCTGGTTCCACCGGTTCGCAGGTCTGCTCGACTCATTCGGAGCATCCTCCTCCTCCTCCTCAAAGAAGGCACTGTCGTCGGCCTCGCGCTCGACCTCGGCCTCGACCTCGGCCCCGGCCTCGACCTCGGCCCCGGCCTCGGCCATGACCTCATCATCGACCTCGACTGCGACCTCGTCCTGCGACTCTGTGTTTGGTGCCGTCGCCCTGGCCTTGGACTTGGCCTTGGCTTTCGACTTGCCCTTGGCTTTTGCTTTGGCTTTCGACTTGGGTGTCGCAAAGGGCACAACGGCATTCACGTCAGCACCGGCTGTCGAGTCACTGTTCGTGGAGGTGTCTGGCTCTGGCAACTCAACTGTTTGAGGTGCAGTGGTCACTTCTGCAGGAGGCATGACGATCTCCTGATCGGGCCTGATCTCTGCCTCTGCCGGCGCTAGACCATCGTCATCCATGGCAGGAGCATTCCCATCAACTGGCACTCTGCCTTCCACAACCCTCGGCACTCTGTCTTGTTCACTTCCTGCAGCCTGGCTGCCTTCGGTTGCCTGGCTTGCATTGGAACCCGGAACGGCATGAGGGGAGGCAGGCGGCTGTTGAATCGGCACTCTGCCTTGTTCCCCAGCCGGGCTGCGACCCACAGCCTGGCTTGGATTGGAACTAGGAGCAGTCGTTGGCAAAGGACCAGAACGGACCACGTCTGGCACTCTGCCTTCCGACGGCGGAACCGTTGGCGGGGCAGCTGGAGCAGGACTCGGATTGAAACTGAGACGTCCCTGCGTCTCAGTGGACTGCCTTGCTCTCGCTCTACGCCTGGCATAGGTCGTGACATCCTCGGTCATCCATGTGGACTGCCATCCACACTCCAAGGCAACCCTGTCAACAGAATGCTCAGACATATTCACCCCCAGTCCCAGAACCGGTTTGGCTATGCGGTTCCAACTGCTGCTATCGCAGACGGATTGACGCCTATGGGCATTCTCACATCGCTGACCAAGCAAGCTGTATTTCATATCGACCCTGAGTTCACTGACCTTTGTGGTCGGCTTCAGATTGGTCAATATGAAGAGCAGTTGCAGCGCTGTTTGTTGTGGCAGGTCAGCCGTGACCGCAGCATCCCATGCACTATGAACTCGCTCGAGCAGAGCTTTCACCTTCACCTCAGTCAGTAAGGCTTATCTAGGCTTTGTGGGGGGAGGGTTCAGGGATCATTGCTGACCTTAGGGATACTCTGTTGATTGACAAGCAGCCAGAGGGATCGAACGCAATGTCGTGGCGCTTCTCGGGATTGCATCTGCATCGGTAGTGGACGTTGCCAGCCGATCAATCCCGATCGTTGCTGCTTGCCTTGCTCTGTTCTTCTTGGTTTCCTTACGAATCCTCCTCACTTCTTGGTCTTCTGATTCCGACGAGGAGGAGTCGTTGGCACTCTGCCTTGATTCACCCACAGCAGCCATCTGCTGCTGTTGCTGCATTGCTGCATCTGCTGCATTTGCTGCATCTGTTGCTGCTGCTGCATCTGTTGCTGCTGTTGCAACATGAAAGGGTTCATCATGGCCAGTGGGTTGTTCATTCCCATTGCTGGGTTCATTGCCCCCGGCATTGGGAACATCATCTGATCACTCACACGAGCGCTCTTCCTCGACTTTCCCATTGCTCTCGGCGACTGTCTCTGGCACTCTGCCTGGAAGCACCACTGCAGCACTAAGGGACTCGATCTTGAACACACATATGTTGATTGCGGCCAGGTCAAGAAATTCTTGCGCATCCACTCACTAGTCACTAGAGTCCGTACACACTACGTGGCATGGTCCCATCAACGGCCAGATAGCAAGCGTTTCAGCTTCCACAACTCACAATCACTTGCATCATGCATTCCAGCCTTGCCATAGTAGCCAACCACCTTGGACGCCAGCACCTGAAAGGTTTTATGGGGCTGTCACAGGAAACCAAGGTTGAACCAATCAATTCACAGGCACAGTAATTAATCCATCGAGTTACTGCCGACATGACTGTATGCATAGGCATCGTCTTTGTTTTCCAAAACGGCAAGCTGAAATGTGCCAGATCAGACGGACCGCAAAAGTGACAACATTCAAACGCCCCAAGAAATGCGATTTCACATTGGCACTCTGCCTTTCCGGCACTCTGCCTAGTGACAGCGACACAAAAATGAATCTGAACAGGCCACACTGTTTGGTGGCACTCTGCCTTAGTCACACCGAGAACTCTCTGGCACTCTGCCTTGTGAAAGTCCCCAGTGCCCAAGGACGAATGGGATGAAGAAGAGGAGGTCCACTAGATGGCTTTGTTTTGGCAACACAATTAATAAACCTACTCGTTCAGCTCAATCATTGACACTGATCAATCCTGAAAGCCATCTGCAGTTACTCCCCAATCAGGAACGAAGTTCGCAGTGGTCTGGTAAACATCCACATACTCTTCATCTTCCGATGGCGGGACATCATCACCCATCTGGCTCACCGCGTCTAGGTCTTCCCCCCTTGCCTTCTGTTCCAGCTTCTTCTGACAATACACAAGCATGGTGTAATTGTAAGCATCCCAAATCTTGCAGGACAAAGGCACAATCCAGCTCTGCAGGTCTTTGGGCTTGAATTTTTCCTTTGAGATGACATCTTCCGTCGTATAAACCTCAACGAGTGTCTTGGAGGCCTCAAACCAGTGCCAGTATGTCAGATTTTTTCCCTTGACTTTATCACGGCCATGTTTTGGCGGAGTGACATTGAACATGCACTGGAGAATCTGCTCAATGACCGCCACCCCAGTTTCCCTCTGAAGCCACAGGTGCCAGTCCCCAGGCTCAGAATTGTTTGGAATCTCCTTCACGTTCTGGTCACACAACAGATCCCAGACAACCGCAGTTTTCGAGCCCTTCGACCGAAAGTGATTCCACGCCATGTCCTTTCTATCCACTGGCACGTTATTCTTCTCGCATTCTCGGACTGTGATCTCATGGACAGCCATGAGCAGCTGGGTCATGACAGTCGTAGTCTTGCTGTTGAACTTCCGATCGTTGTGCTGGGGGTTGAACGGCTGATCTTGTGGCACCGGTCTCGCCATACGTGCCCGATTGGCGAGGCGGCCCACCTTCGAAGTCGTCACCGCCCTGTGACTGCATGGCAGCATTCCCCGCAACGCTCTGAGAGTTTTCTCCTCCTCAGTCTCTGGCTGCAAAAGCTCGGCTGGAACCTTGATCTTGTTTTGACCCCTTGGCACTCTGCCTTGGGGGTCCGTAATTCCGAGGTCCTCCTCCGCTTCCAAGAAAGGCTTCACCTCTCCAGGCACTGGCGCAGTCGCACTCTTGGGGTTTGCGGCAGCCTTCGGGCTCGGGTCCACATTCATAGCCTCCAGCTCGTTCATGACCTTGGCGACGACGGCATCGTGCTCGCTCTCAGTCACCCGGGTCTCCGGTACAGAAGGCATCGGCTCATCTTGCTCCTCTCGGAGATGGTCCCCTAGTACCATTGTTGCTTGGCTGTCACCCTCATCCTCGTCCAAGCGATCCGGGTCGGGCTCCGCCTCCATCTCAAGCGGCGGTTGCTCATCCTGCACCATAACCTCGACAAATTCCATTTCATCGTCCGACGGATCTTGCACAGGCTCCTCCTCTTCCACCACAACATCAACCAAAGTGTCCTCCTCCTCGGCTTCCACCTCCTCCTTGGGGTCCAACCATATTCCTCCCTTCTCCGTCTTCATATGCCGCAAAAAAGCAGGATGAGCTTCGCCTGGACGGCCCTTTCCAACAAGGTGAGTAGGGATATTGGGACGGCCCTTTCCAACAAGTGGCACTAGGGCTGGACGGCCCTTTCCAACAAGGTCAGTAGGGATATTGTCCTCCACTGGCACTCTGCCTTTGTGGCCCTTTCCGGCAGGCTTGCCCTTTTGGGCGAAGTAAGCTGCTTTCCCGATCGGGACGGCGTCGCCCTTGCTTTTCAAGCCCTGGGCCTTTGCCACCCAGGCCGGCTCAGCGCGTCGGCCCTGCGGAACGAAATTGGAGCCTCTTGCCGTATCGTCAGCATACTCGGCAAGTTCCTTGGCGAAATCCTGCTCGTCCATCCTTTGCTTTTCCGTCATTTCAGCAGGAGCACTTGCCGACATAAACTGTGGCTTGGAACCAACAGGCACAGGCTGTCCGTCGCCGAATTTCCTTTTGGCAGGAGGCTGCTTTGCCGGCGGGGGACCCATCGGCTCTGGCACTCTGCCTTGCTTTGCCGGCGGGGGACCCATCGGCTCTGGCACTCTTGGCGGGGGATTCGGCTCGGGATCTGGCACTCTGCCTTGCGGCGGGGGACCCATCGGCTCTGGCACTCTGCCTTGCTTTGCCGGCGGGGGACCCATCGGCTCTGGCACTCTTGGCCGGGAATCGGCTCGGGATTCGGCTCATCGTCATGCCAGGCATCGTATTCGTCCTGGATGACGGGCATTCTGGCCGTTCTGCCCCAGCGATGTTGCTGCTGCTGGTGGCCAGGAGGAGGATGAGCTGGTTGCACCGGGCCCCTGCCAGGAGGAGGATGATCTGGTTGCACCGGCCCCCTGCCAGGAGGAGGATGATCTGGTTGCACCCTGCCAGGAGGAAGTGGTTCCCACTCCTGCTGCCAAGGGTGATCAGGCAGAGGCCCAGCATTTCGCAGCGGTCTTACTGGCACCTGCCACGGAGCAGGAGGCCTCGCCTTTTGCTGAGGCGGTTTATGCAAAGGCGGGCGGGCCCCCCTGGGAGGAGTCCCATCAGGATGATGTATTGCTTTGCCTTTGCCTGGCACTCTGCCTTCTACTGGCACTCCTCCTTTCATCCCTTTGGCTTTTGCAGTCGCAGATCCAGGGGGATCCCAGGGAGGTGTCGAATCCCAACACTGAGGTGTTGGCGGAGGATTCGGCGGCGCAAGTGCCTGCGGCTGCATTCTGCTCATTACTGCCCTTGTTGCCTCGACCCTCATTTGCTGGCATTGTTGCATCAAGTCCAGACCCTGCTGGAACTTTGCTTCCAGATTCTTGCACAACTTGTACAGATCGGACACCATTTCACCAACTCTCCACTTATTCGGTCCATAGTCCGTTTTGAATTTTTCGCCAGCAGCAAGCATCTTCTTCCAGACCTGTGACGCGTACTCGGAGACGGTGGCGCTGTGGTTTGAGGGAATTTGCCAGAAGCTCAGAAAGCAGTTGAGGTGACCCTTCATCTTTTTTGCGGGAACCTCACTAATTGGTAGGCAACCGGAGCAGTCCACCAAGGCAAACGTCAAATTCTCCGCCCCCACTGGCACTCTGCCTTTGTGGTCCGGCACTCTGCCTCCCATGACAGTAATGTTATTCTCATGGAGGTCCCCCAGAAGACTCCCTTCCAGCCTAAGGGTATGCATTTGTAGCTTCAAGACAAACTTGAACAGCTTGAAGAGGATCAGCATGGTCTCTTTCTCTGGGAACTTGCTTGGGTCGGAAAACCTCTGGTTGAGGAAGGCTCCCACAGTCGTCCCGTTGCCTTTGGCTTCTGTGACGATCACCGATTTTCTCATCCGCGGTGCCACTACGCCCGAGGCATGGGTGACCAAGGTTTTCAAGTCGAAAGCGAGCGGGACAGGAAACGATTGCCAGTGGGTTGTGAACATTCGAGATTGCAGAAAACGCCAGTCAAATTGGTTTCCACACTCTTTTCATCCTTTGCGAGTGGCCTGTGCAGCTTGACACAGAGGTGCACCTGATCTGTCCGATTATTGAAGTCCAGAGCATCTTCAGGAATAGAATCCACCAGTCTCAGGGCCTCTGCTGCGACTTCCGGGGCTTTGAGGACTTCGGCACTCTGCCTTTCAGACCGAGGAATCCTGAGCTCGCGCAGAAGCTTCAGAATGTCGATGACCCACGGCTGTGGGATCCTCGCAATCATTGAGTCCCGATTCATTCCATGACCGACGTATTTCCATTCACACTTGCACTGTTTGAATCCTTTCCCGCCTCTCACGCGGAATTGCAGGCGGACCTCACCGAAGGCTGTGACATAGTAGTCTAGAGGTTTTTTGATCGGCCAGGGATAATTCGGACCCATCTGCAAGGATCCATCCAGCTGTTGTTCGTAAAACTCACAGGTGATGTTGCCGGCTCGCACATTGGCCCAAAACGTCTGACCAAGCGGACTCGTATGCACAGGCGCTGTCATCCTGCGGCACTCTGCCTTGTCCAGCCAGATTGCGGCACTCTGCCTTGTCCAGCCAGATGCAGGCACTCAGCCTTCTCAGTCCAGCTCAAGGCACTCTGCAAAGAATGGCGAGGCGGCACTCTGCCTTATAATGTCGAAATGATATACTACCTCTGACGTCAATGTGTTGTTAGATTATAGTTACTAGTATTTGACACAATTTAAATTATATCAACTATATTTTGATATTATGCTCACATTGACATTAAATATCATGCATATGCCATCATTCAAGGACCACGACTCACTTCACTTTGAGCAACTCCATCGACAGAATAATCATGACATGACACTTTTATTGAAGCAGCAGCTACACGGAGTTTAACTTAATTGAGGGGCCAGACAGACTCAGCATGATCGGGAGCTTAGCACACGAATGAAACCTAATTCAAGGGCTGTGTTGATATTCAAATCTGCCATATGCCATGATTCAAGGACCACTGCAGCAACATTTGAAACCTGAGCAACCATCATAAGCCATAGGCAAAACAATCATGACATGACACTTCAGAAGCCCGAGAATGCTAAGTTGAATTTGGCAACGCAGAAGCAGCATGATCGGAAGCTAAGAACAGCACCGATGACCAGCAATCCTGGGGTCTGGAGACGCCAGCTGACGGCCAAACCTTGCATGGTCACTTTCATTCATACTCAGACTCTCTCAGCACAGTCGCAAACCCAACACATCCAACAGAACTCAGAAGTGCTCGGTCTTCAGAAGTCTCAGCACTCACAGTTTTGCTTCTGCAGCAAGCAATGCTCTTCTGGAGGCACTACTCTGACAGCGACGAGGCCTTCTCCAAAACACTCACAACTTTGATCATGACTTGTTGGTTTGCCTGCACCACAAACAAATAACCTGTTGCTGTGCGAAAGGCAGGCAGAAGTCCACATGAGCAGACATCGGCACTGAAAAACTTGAGAAGAGTCAGTCGACGAAGCCTGACCCACCTGGCACTCTGCCTTCGTCACTGTCCTGGCCTGTAAATTAAATTGATGTTGGAATTTGCCACTCACTGAATGGTCCAATTCTGGGCACTCTGCCTTTGGCACTCTGCCTTTTAAGGCACTCTGCCCTTCTTTTTTCTCACGATTCGCCGTCCATCATCAGGATGTTTTCTTGCACAATAGCAGGCTCGAACTCGTTGTAATCCTCCTCATCGTCCACACGCTCTTCATTCCAGGCCTCCGGATCATCTTCGTCGTAACCGAATCTCACCATGGTCGTGGTCCACAAGAGTTGCTCACCTTCGCGGACTTCCCCTTCCCACAGCGTCAAATTCTCAGCCCCCCGCGCCCAGCCCTGATGACAGGCATAGAGCCATCTTCTCTCCGTCATCACTTGCATGCCTGCACCGGTGAGCTCCAGCTTCAGGTAAAGTGGCGGTGCCTGTTTATCGATCCTGAACTGAGATCATGTTGAAGTTGCTACTTGATTCTAGTCAGTTTTAATTATTAAGATCCGTAGATATAAGATAATAAATAAATGTAGCGTCGAAGCATGGCTTGCATCTGAGTGGCCATCTAATGCTGTCTGGCCACCATTGGTAGCGTTCAAGGGCCAACTGGGCCGTGGGGCGCAAGGACCAGTGCGGATGGTTTTTGGTCTCCGAGGAACCGGGTTGCGCCCAAGCGCTGATGCCGTTCCCTTTCAAGAAGTCCCAGCGAATCTGCAGGGAGACATCCAGTCAAGCAGTAAGAAACAGTCACAATCAACACATGCTATGATTATCATCAAACACACTGCCCACTGCCTGCCAAACGTCCTCCACGCACATGAAGTATGTGTGAAGGGTCTGGTTGGGGTCTTGCATCGGGGTCTTGCCCTTCTTTCCCTTGCCCTTGCCAAGATCGCCCTTGCTCGCGCTGGCACTCTGCCCTGTGGCACTCTGCCCTGTGGCAGTCTGCCCTGGCTTTCCTGCTCCCTTCCCGACCTGACTTGTTCTTTGGGCTTGAGCGTTGTTCAATGAGTTGGTCAGCTGCCAATTTGAAAACTCTTGCAGCTGAGTGCGGTGGCGGCCTGCCCCTGTGTTTTCCATGGCGGATAATGACTTGCCCACTGCACAATTGGGACAAGGGCACTCTGCCTTACCTGAACCAGACTGCTGCAACAGCACAAGTAGGCAAAAATGAGCACTCATTACAATCACCGGAGACTGACTGTTAAAGTCACATTTGCACCCACTGAGTCGCCGGCTGGATTCACTCATCCAATCGCCCCAGCGGCCCTGATCACCATGTCGGCACAACCGACAAAGGAACTGACAGTTTCCACAACCGAGACGGGCATGATCTCACTTTCTTTTTAAGCTCAGTCAGTAACACCGGCAGCCAGGTTTAAACGCACGAATTAAGCTGTGACTGCCAGCTGAAAGTGGGAATGTAACTATTAGCCTTTTCAAGGTAAGGACTGTGTTTCACTTCCAGCCAGCAGTCCAGTGTCGGGTCCAGGACTCTCTGGCTGGGCCAGTGTCGGGACACAAATTTCGACGGCTCAGAATCATTCATTGGAGCAGAACTGTTTGACCATGGACTTCGGGTTCAGTGTCGATGATCAACTGTACGTGTGCAGCTCATCCTGCATTTCCAGCAGTGCTTCAATCATGTACTCACGATCCCGGAATGGAGCATAGTAGGCTCGGTGGTTGATCCACCTGACAATGGCTTGTTCCATGGTCATCGAGGCAAAGGCCATGACTAGGACACAATAAGCAGCACAGGTCCTGTTAATGCCACCGTAGCAATGGACAAGCACACGAATTGGCCTCTTCTTGCCTCCACGCTTCCGACCACCTCCCTGAAGCTTCATCGCCTCCAACAAAGCAAGAGCATTACCGAGCTCACCAGGGAATGTCTCATCGGCCACCTTCAAGGCACTCTGCCTTCCATCGGCACTCTGCCTTCCTTCAGCGGCTCTTCCGAACAGGCTGCCCATGTCACTTCCCTTGCTGAAGCCCTTGTCATAGGAGCAGCCATAGCCAAATGAGCCCTTCGTCGATGCCTTCTGGCTTTGCATGTGATTGGAAACCTGACAGGGGCCGCTGTAGCCCTTGCTGATTGTCTTGCCCTTGCCCCTGCCGCCATTGGCCTTGCCCATCATTTTGCCCTTGATGGCACTCTGCCTTTGACTCTGGCTGAACTCCTCTGCTGAGCGCTGCCAGCACATCATAATCTTTCTGAAATCTGAAATGAGGCGGCGCCAAATGCTCTTGAACTCATGACTTCTTTGTTCAGCATCAAAGTCATTGGCATGTGTTTGATCCCAGCCACCATACCGAAGATGTGCAGTGCCAAACGGTCCACAATTCGCCAAATACTGATACCAGTCCCATGGCTCAAAATTCCGAGGTCTGTCATCTGCATTCATAGAGATGACAATGTCAGGCTTGACCCGGAGCTGGTCATATCGGATCGGGCAACCAATACTGCCAACAAACAGTTGCCACTGGGGATGGTCGTAAATCAAAACATCATCCATGGGCCACGTCTCGACATCATGCTGGCATGGCCGAGGTGGCGGGATCGACCCAGGCAGCACATCTGTCTGGCCGGTCCATGCTTTGTACAACTTCATATCCATATCTCCGAAATCTGAGATGGCCTCAACTGCCAATTTGATTCGTTGATCCAATTGTGCAGCCCTTTGGATCTTTCGGAGCCCGGTGGTATAGTCGGCAGCTGATCTGCCACAGTGTAAACAATTCCACCGAAGTTGTTGCACGGCTTCGTTCCAGTAATCACTGCCAAGGTCAATGTGATTGGCCTGATTCTGATGGTCAGCAGCAGAAGTCTGGCACTCTGCCTCGGAACTCCCTGAGCACCTTGAAACGGTCGTCGGCATCACTGCTTTCATCGAGCACCCAATTGTCCAACGATTAAAACATTAACAGTGACTAATGCATCACTATACAGTACATTAACCAATGATATGTAACATTGTGTTACTACTGTTACATCAGTATGAATGAATCACTTGATTCCCTGGCCGGCAGATGTCGATCATGTATGGTGCAAGGCAACTCACTGACAGACTATGCAGGCAGGCAGGCAGGCAGCCAGCCTCGGAGACAGCAGGGTCCTGAGGACGTCACTGCCACCCGGCACTGTGTAGTCAGCATGTCATGCTGGGTAACCTTTTGGAATCCAAGTTGCGCACACTACCGCTGAGGTCTCCAATCGGACAGTCTAGCTCTGCTGGCTAGATCGTCGAATTCAAAATCCTCTAAGCACACGCAAACCCGGCACTCTGCCTTCCCCAACATCCGTAATGCGGTCTCGGAGGCTGTACAAACACGATGAATCACTGATTCATCATTGACGACAGAGCTTCGTCTCGCACGTCATTGTAATATAAAATTCCTGGCACTCTGCCTTCACTGTAATCCTGCATAAATCTCGGAAAGAGTACGTGCAGGATCATATCATTGATATGCCAGTCTACTTGCAAGACATGCCCACGCTCTTCAGAATTCAGAAAGAACCACAATGTCGAAAAGGACTCCTCTAGCAGCGCGTCGAAATAAATCACATAATCATCGTAGTCACTGTCCATGATCGAGGCCACAGTGCTTGCACGCTCATCGGCAACCAGAATCCAGTCCGAGTCCAGAGACTCACTGTCACTGCACGACATCGACGACATCTGCCGGCTTGCAGGGGGGCCTACTACGACTTAGACTAGAGACAGAGCAGGTCGTCGGCATCACTGCTTTCATCGAGCACACAATTGTCCAACGATTAAAACATTAACAGTGACTAATGCATCACTATATAGTACATTAATCAATGATATGTAACATTTTGTTACTACTGTTACATCAGTATGCATGAATCGCTTGATTCTCTGGCCGGCAGATGTCGATCATGTATGGTGCAAGTCAACTCACTGACAGACTATGCAGGCAGGCAGCCAGCCTCGGAGACAGCAGGGTCCTGAGGACATCACTGCCACCCGGCACTGTGTAGTCAGCATGTCATGCTGGGTAACCGTTTTGAATCCAAGTTGCGCACACTACCGCTGAGGTCTCAAATCGGACAGTCTAGCTCTGCTGGCTAGATCGTCGAATTCAAAATCCCCTAAACACACGCAAACCCGGCACTCTGCCTTCCCCAAGATCCGTGATACTGTCGCGGAGGCTGTACAAACACGACAAATCATTGATTCAGTGACGACAGCCATTCGTCTGTCACATTGAAATATAAAATTCCTGGCACTCTGCCTTGCCTAAAATCCCGCAAAAGTCTCGGAAACAGTACGAACATGATCTGTTCATTGATATGGAAGGCTGCTCGAAAGACTTGCCCACGCTCTTTAGAATCCAGAAACATCCACAATGTCGAAAAGGACTCCTCTAGCATCTCGTCGAACGGAATCACATAATCATCGTCGTCAGCACTGTCCGCGACCGAGCCCGCAGTACTTGCACCCTCATCGTCAACCAGAACCCAGTCCGAGCCCACAGACTCACTGTCACTCCACGACATCGACGACATCTGCCGGCTTGCAGGGGGGCCTACTACGACTTAGACTAGAGACAGAGCAGCTGTAACACGACTATAGTAGATTACGCAGGGCAACAGCGAGCACAACTGCTGCAGCGGCAAGTTGCGATACATGACACGCTCACTGACTATGCAAGGCAGCTTGTCCTCTGCGATGGCAGCATGTCCTCGGGATCCTCGTCATGAGCCTCGGTGCCAGGACTGTACCATAATAATGGAAGTAGCTGAAGCAAGCTGATGCTGAGATCCCAGCAGTTGGCATCCACTTCTCGATGGGCTGGAAGCCGATGAAGACCGATGGGAGAGAAGGAAATGGAAGAGAAGGCGTTCACTAGGCTTGGATTCAAACCGAACACTTAGACCTGGCCAACGGTGTGGGGAGCAACCCCGATGGGGCAGGGACTTAAGTAAGGCAACCTCGAGAGGCTCGACTGGCACTCTGCCTCTGTCGATCCAAGTCGCAAGGCTCCCTAACTAACGTGACAAGCATGGATGGCCTCCCCTCCTGGTTGGGAGAAAAATAAAAAAGCCACAACCACTGGACCACCCCACCCGGCACTTTAGCCCATGTGCCCGGGTGTCATATGCCACTGCCCTGGCACGTTGGCCCCAAGGCGGTCCAGGTACCATCGACAACACCTGACACCCGGCCAACGGTGTCCACGAACCGAGATGGGCAGTCGATCCGTGTGGGTAAGGTGGCACTCTGCCTCTGTCGATCCAAGTCGCAAGGCTCCCTAACTAACGTGACAAGCATGGATGGCCTCCCCTCCTGGTTGGGAGAAAAATAAAAAAGCCACAACCACTGGACCACCCCACCCGGCACTTTAGCCCATGTGCCCGGGTGTCATATGCCACTGCCCTGGCACGTTGGCCCCAAGGCGGTCCAGGTACCATCGACTCAGCACCTGACACCCGGCCAACGGTGTCCACGAACCGAGATGGGCAGTCGATCCGTGTGGGTAAGGGCAAGGTCTCAAGGCAAGTCAACATGTCACTACGGCCTCCCTTCTTTGTTCAATCACAACCCAAAACTATTTAAAAAGATTAAATTTTAAAAATTATTAACTTCAACAACAAATAAACAACAATTTTGTAGACATACAGCAGCAGGAAACCAGGTAGAACAACAGGAAGCCAATTGACTCACTCAGAAACAAAATTCACAAACATGTATTTTTTACACCAAAAATAAAATAAAAGAATTTTAACAACTGTAAAACACAAAAAAACCTATTTAAAAAACTTTTAAATACAAAACAATACTTTTAAATACAAAAAAACACTTTTAAACACAAATAAAGCCAACCACATACAAAAATGAGATTTTGGGTTCCTTTCATATAAGCCTTGTTGATCTAAACCCTGTGGTTCTGGTTCGGCGCAAAGGGTTAAGGATAGGAATTCTGCACGACACACAATACTGGGACCATGCACCTCGAGCCATCTCGTGCCAACGACAGCATCACTCGCAGTTGAACCGTAGCACAAGCAGCAGCAAAATGTCCCCGAAAGCCGCTGGAGGTCATAATACTCTGTCTTGTTGGCAACAAACCCACCAACCCCCCCCCTGGCCCAGGCTACATGTGCCAGCAACCCGTAATTGTAAAAAAAATTTTTACAATTATGCGCCCCCCCCCCCCTGATTTTACAATTATAAGGGGGCAGGGATGTTCGGGCGAAGTCCAGAGCTTTTCGTTCAGGCACATGATGATCATCGCATCGCCCTCTATTGCAACACTACACTCGCCTTGCTCTTCCGGGCTGGGGCTCGTCAAAAACGGCATGCAAAATCAATCTCCCCTGTCGCTATGTTTGGCAAGCTCCAAACATCCGAGGCGCTGACTTTCGAGATAGCTCGGCTTGTGAAGCTGCTGCAGTGAGGCTGTGCCAGCTTTGTGCCGTCGCACGTGGCATTTTGGAGCAAGAGAGCGAGCACAAGATTTGTTATGGAGCATTTGGCGAGCAAGAGTAAAGGAACTCTCTCAACCGACTCAAACCCATGCTTGAGAGTCTGTTCGCAAGCGCCAAGTTTTTGGCATCACCGCAGAGCTTTCCTGCGTGAAGGGTTCCAGCATGTTCCAGCCAATGAAATGCACCACACAGTTGCCTCTCTTGGTGCCTCGGGAGCCAACGTCTCACACGCCTATGCAAAAAACTCTTGTGGTTCGGCGACCCGGGGTGCGTCGTTGGTCGAACACAACATGAAAAAATCGTTGTGCCTCAATTTGCTGGCAGCGTTTCAAAATATAGACTCCTGCTACCCGTTCGTTGTCAAATGGCCCCTCCGGCCCGGTCACAGCATCTTCGTCACGAACAGCCACAAACATATTTCGCGCTCCTTCATGTGGTCAAGGGGCTGCGCATTGTTGTCAAATTTGTTTGACATAAGTTTCCTGATGGCCTCCCCCCACAGGAGAAACTTCTCACCAGCTGCGAGAGCTGCAAGAGATCTACCATTTATCATATTAGGTCAGCTTGTCCCAGAAATCAACCACCCATGTTGGCAAGACTGCTGCAAGCAGAAAGACAAAGCTGCATAAGCATAGGCATGTCTTCGCATGAACACAATCTTATCAGGGAGGTTTGCAAAACAACCACGTTCCACTAAATACTGGCCAGGAAAACAAAGTGGAAAGTACGTTCGGGCAGCGGCTGTGGGGTTGATACCATGGGATGCCTTGCACAAGCGCGATTGTAAGATGCTCATGATGGTGAGCCAGGGTTTTTTCTTGAGGCGTTTCGACCCTCGAACATTCGCTTGGATGGCTCTCTGAGTACACATATGATGCACTTCGCACCATAGCCCTGTCAGATGCGTGCCGTTTTGGCAACCCGAAACAGTGCACTTAGAAGCTTGCAGTGCTGACCTGCAGTGGCGATGATGCATCCCGCAACCGAACCTAATTGGGACGTTCCAGTTCTAGTCGTTGGTGGTTTGCAGGCCTTCAACTGTTTTGCGAAGAGGGCAGATGCTGGCTTGAGAACTCCATATGCATGCGCATGAAATCGCATGAACCTTTAAGTATCTGCGAGCAGTGTCCTGCTTTAGCTTTCAACCACCTTTGCAAAGCTCGCCCTGATTTGTTAAACAGGGTCGGCTTGCCGGCGACAAGCTTTCAACGTGTTGGAATAGTTTGAGCTGTCTTTCGTACATGTACACCGGCCGTGGTGTAACTGTGAGCTTCCGCTCAGTGCGTCTTTTGAAGTCGCAGCAAAGTTTGTTGAAAACGTTTATTATCCTTACAAAACTAGGACTTCGGAATGCTTTAAGCGGAGTGCTAAACAATGCACACCTTGTATGTAAGGTTGACACCATGAAGATACCGAATCGTGAACATCACGAGGTCATCTCAAAAGGAATTGAAACAACTCACATCTGTAAAATTCCGCAAAGGAGTGAACCTGGCAAACGCCAACCTCGAGAGACCACAAAAAGCCCAAAGACCCGAGGCGGCGCATGCCAACAAACAAGCCGGCGGCAAATACTTACAGGCAAAGGGTACAGGGCATACGACCGCGTCGCCGTCGCCTACTTGTGAGGGCAGCCCGTGGCGCACGTACACGAACGTCTGACGGGCTAGCGACTAGCTACAACATGCTACAACGGGGCTCAGGGTTCCAGGCCTAGGCCGGCACAAACTGCCCGCAACGAAGAGTCAGCAGGAAGGGCTTCGCGACGGAACGACCACTCCCACGGGCGATTGTGACGGCCAACTGGTCGAGAAGGCGGCTGCGGATGGTGAGAGCAGAGGCCCCTTCAACTGCCGAGACGACATCAGCGAGCCGATGGAGGAGCGGCTTCAGAGCTCAGGCCCCCTTTTGCGCCTCAAAGACGATGGGCTGGTACGTCACCCCTGCTTCGCGGCAGAGAGCTTCGGTGCGCTGGTGGCGGCGCTTATGAGTCGCATAAGCTGCGGCCGCGCCAGCAGGCGAAGCGAAGGTGGCATCACGATGATTTTGCCCTAGCGCGTTGATGACAGGGCAAGGGGCTCGGCCGCGGGCCTCCAGCTGCCATCGGGCAACCTGTCCAAGAGGGGGCCTGGGCGAGGCAGAAGTACATCAGCAAGCCGACGACGGTCGACTGTGGGGCCCTGCAAAAGGCTGGCCGCATCGAGCTGTGGGCGAAGTTGTGCACGACGGCAATTATCGTAGATCAAGTCGCGAACCTGGTTGTGTAACGTCACGGCGTCACCACCCGACATACAGGATAAGGCGTGCCTGCCGCCGGCATCGGGTACCGAGCCACAGCAGCAACTTTCCTCATCCCCCGAAACGTCGACACCCAAGCCTCACCGCAATGGCGAAGTCCGCATGGGAGAGGTGGTTCAAGCGTGACGGAGGGAGTAAGCTCCCACAAAGTTCTTGCTCCGGTGGCCGCCCCGGCACGCAGACGACAGATATCATCAGAGGTGACGTCGGCCTTCCACTGGGCGAGCGCTGCTTGGTCCAGCTGCTTAGTCACTGCACCCTCTCGCAGCTCATCGGCGATAACGGGCCGCAGGGAGCTGGGCAGTCCAGCGGAATGAAGGGGCTGGTTGCACCGCTCGATGGCGAAGGCAACCCAGCGGTCAGGGTCACCATCGCCAGGACCAGACGGCCAGAGTGCAGTGCAACGGGCGGCAGTAGCAACCCGAGACCCAAGATATGCCGCATCGGCCACAGCGACTGCCGGGCGTAATCCCAAGCCACCGCAGCGGAGGGGCAGCGTGGCCTGGCGCCACGAGGTAGGATCCAGGCTACAACCCACGAGGCGTGGGAAGGCAGCCCGCATGCCAGCATCAAACGGCTTCGAGGACACCGAGCTGCTTGTCGACAAGACCCTGTCAGTGGCTTTACAGAAAGCATCCGTACCAACCGGGGACTTCAGAACTTCAACGTCGCCATCGCCGTTGACCGTGCAACCCTCGAGGAAGGGGTCAAAATTGATGTGATGATGAGGTCCTGCGGCCGCGATAAGCTAGCTGCAAACTGGGCATGAGTGTGAGGAGGTGCTTGAGTGCCCGCAATACCTCCCCACAAGCTCCGGCAAGGAATCCGTCGTCCGCAAAGCACGGTGCCATGTCCAGTTGGGCAGGGGGCTCGAGGCGAGGCAGTGTGAGAGTGGTCTTGGCGGGGGGAGCCGCAAGACCAAGGGATTCCAGCAGCATGCGCTGTACGACGGCATGGCAGGCTGTCAGGCAGCCTTGCTGCCCGCCAGCGGCGGAAAGGATGGTGTGGTGTCCCGGAAGAACACGTTCGAAGGCCTGTTGGTGGGATAGATGTACTCCAACCAGCGGCTCAACCCGGGGGCGATCTCCTGCATGCGCGAGAGGGAATGCATGGCGATCGACGACGTTGTGCGCATTACTCTGGTCGTAAGCCAGGCACACCCTCCCGGTAGCACCATGGAAGTGGCTGCGCGACTGGCGCAGAAGATGAGGCATGACCTCCGCTCCCGCCGGGATGCCGACGGCGAGCTGGTCAGGTTGCAAGTGGTCCCGCAACGTGGGCAGCTCGGCGCGCAGGAGCGCGCGGCCGACCAGCCGCCTCAGCACGTCTCCCGTACAGATTGGGCGGACATCTGCCAGTCTGTTTGTTGGTCTTGGCGAGCGCTGTCCCTTTGGCACCGCCAAGATAAGGTTGCATGCCGCGGGGTGCCCTGCCGTCGGCAAGGAGCAGAACCAAGGCGGCTAAAAGGCCGACACCCGGGTTGTGATGAACGCCCCCCTCGCCAAGCAGTCCTCTACCATATAGCCTGTGTCCAAATGTCCAAGTGAGTGCATCATGCCCTTTGCAGCTACGGCATCAATGTGGTGATGCACCGCAACTCAGCACATTCCACTACCGCAGAAATAAAGCATCACACAGTCCTGAGACTGCCGCTCAGAGCTCTGCCTTCTTCGCTTGACAGGACCACCATCCGCTGCGTGCGGGGGAGCTGTAAAGAGGGGTGTCGCCAATCTTGAACACTTGCGGACACTGAACGGCTGGCGATTCGTTGGCAGTCATGGCATCGACGGTACGCCCCATCATGCACTGGCTCCGGCGATCGACCCCCCCCTACAGCAACACACCATCAACCGCGCAACTGTAGCGTGTGGCTTCCTCACCAACAAGCGCGCTTGCCTGATCATCCTCCTCGAGAACACTCGATTAAGGTGTCTTCTGCAGGGTTGTGTCATCATTGATCTGCCCCTTCTGCGAACTGTAAGTCCGCTGCACTACTCGTGACAAACTGAAACTCATCGTTTGGCACGGCAGCCATTGCCTTGCTTGCCCGGCAAGGGGACTGCTTGCAGCTGCCAAGCCACTTCACCGAAAGCTCCCCCCAAAACGCTCAACAAAAACCCCCCGAAAGAACCCTGAAGACCGACGTCTCTGTGTTCCGCTGCTTGTGGTGGTGCGTGTCCTGTTCCCGGGAGACACTTGTCGGCCAGACCCAAAGGAATGGACCCGTGACTGCTCCGCTACCATGCCAATTCTTGCATTTCTCGCTCGAACACAAGCACCTGCAGAACACACATCATTGGGCTCAAACTAGACAGGGAGCTTTGCAAAACAAGCGACTTCAAAAAAACACTGGCCAACAGTGTGTAAAGCTCAGCAGCGGGCTCGAACGAAAGTCCCGATTGATCGTTTCTGCGCTGCACTGTGGCGTCTTCTTGTTTGAACGCCTCCGCATTTCGTGTCTGTGCTTCTTTCTCATTAAGGCGAGCTCCTGACCTTCCTCCTTTTCATACGTTTTGTTTATCTTCGCTCATCTTTTGCTGGTTCGTCTTAGAAACCTCTACACGGGTGTCTTTCTGCTCGACCCCTGACCTTCCTGTCTTTTCTTCACTTCCAGACAGTCAGCAGCAGGTGCAAACGGACCAAAAACCAAGGCGAGCGAGAGAGAGAGAGAGAGAGAGAGAGAGAGATAGAGATAGAGAGATAGAGAAGAGAGAGAGAGAGAGAGAGAGAGAGAGAGAGAGATAGAGAGAGAGAGAGAGAGAGAGAGAGAGAGATAGAGAGAGAGAGAGAGAGAGAGAGAGAGAGAGAGAGAGACAGAGAGAGAGAGAGAGTTCGAGGTTGTCCTTTTTTCCTCAATCGGACAAAGGAGCGCGAAGGTGGTCACGCGGTCGCGAGCCCCCCGCGCGTATTTGCGTTCTGGGGAATTAGAGGTGCAAGCGACTTTTCAGCCTCTGGCACCGGATTCTCAACTCAAACCACCTAACCTAACACCCCCAACGCTGGCCCCCAACCATCGGAATCCGGCTTCCCGGCTCGAGCTGGGCTCCGTGTCCCACGACTAGGCTACCACGCAAAACTAACAGGATCTCCAGTGAACAACTGGGCACGGCACACGGTCTAGCGGCCAAACCCTTTTTTCTCGAGCTCAAGGCGCCTCGCACACGAACGTCTCCAATCCCACATGCTTTGCGATAACCCCTCATGATGGAAAGCACACAATCAGCTCTTTGAGGAACACTTTGGGGAAAAGCCTGCACGGTTCCACATCCATCAAGGGGGGTCTCCCAAAGTGTGTCGAGGCTACCCTGCGTCAAGGCATATCTGGCGTTTGCCATAAGCCATCTCATGAGCGTGGCATTGCCAAGCCTCTTGGTAAGGCAATCTGCGGGCATATTTGCCCCAGGGATCCAAAAGATCTTGGTGTGAAGCACTTCCGCGGACTTGGACATCACACGCTCCTTCGCTTGTAGTAGATCCCGTCGGAGAACCTCCAGGCCTTGGCACTCCATCGGCCCCATGGGAAAGACCTGGCTTGCGTGGCATTTCCACAGCTCCGACCGTCGTGACACCCAGATGGTGTGCCCCTGCTGGCAGACAACAAAGCACGGACCAACCTTCGCTAAAGCACCCCGCCGTCCTTGACGCCACACTGTCACCGGCTGCCCTTCTTGAAACTCATGTTGTTCCAGCTGCCTCCGGGGTCGAGAACGACTCGCTCGGGCCAGTCGCTCCTTGGCATCCTGCTCGATGAGGGCCTTCCGGGCAGCTGTTCGGAGCTCCTCGGATCTGCGCCATGCCGCATCATTGGTGGTGCTCAGCTCGTAGTTCTGGCCGTCACTGATCATGTCAAGTGTGACTCGAGGCTGCTTCCCCAACACGCGTTGTGCTGGGCTACAGCCGCTCCGATTGCACATGGTTTGCAGGCTCCAGGACACTTCATAAATGAGAGCCTCGACCTCGTCCATGTTCCGGGGTTGCGCTAGCTCTCTGGACCTGTAGTAGACGTCCTTGAACAAGCCGCCCCGGCGCTCGGTCACGCCATTCTCGAAAGGAGCATCCTGACCGATAAAGAGCGGTTGTACGCAATGACGTTCCAAGCCAGCTTCGAAATCGGCACCGGTGAACTCTGTGCCCTGATCCAGTATCGTCATGAACTCTGGCGGCCCGAAAGTCCTGAGCCACAGTCGGTCAAAGGCCTTGAAGGTGAGCTGTGCTGATCGGCGGGCGTGGTCGATGAGGCCGAAGGTCGAATACAAGGTCCCGAGGTCAGTGATGTTGAGCACGGGGTGCTCGGTACGGTTGTCCAGGCCGTGCAGGAAGAGGACGTCGATACCGATCGTGACTCGTGACATTGAAGTCGTAGCACCTCGGAGTCGAGGCAGGTAGTCTGGTAGGTGGTCGTTTTTCCAAATCACATCCCGAGCATCGGAACTCACGTTGCACATAGCTGTCCCAGTGGCCCAGGGAGTAGCGGCAGCAGTCAGGCTGGTACTGTGTATAGCAGCTGGGCAATAGCATGGACAGTAGCGCGCTATCGAGCAGGCGGGTGGCATGCCGGCCAACGTCCGTGCCGCTAAGGGGACACCGGTGAGTGTCGCGCTACAGGGCCGGGCCAGGCCCCCGCCCGGAGCCCACGCTAACAGTCTTCCCAAAGAGGGAAGAGCTACTGGTATCTCGAGCTATCGTGGTCGAGCATCGATCGCGATCTCTGGCCTTTGGGCTCCTGGGATCGCCGCTACGACCTGGGGAAAGGCAAGGGGCCCAACCCCCACTACGGCAAAGGCGAGGACAACGCGCTAGTGAAGAATGCTATCCACCATGGACAGCATCTCTATACATGCTAGGCTCCTGCTGGAGCTCCCGGCGCAGCAGCTCCAAATAGCGGTCAGGGTCATCGAATAGCGTGCTCCACGTGTAGTCGAAGACATTGATCATAGCGGCCGGCGCCTTGCTCTTGCCCTTCTCGCCCCGGCCTCTGCTTGGGCTAGCGGCCCGCGGGAACGAGGGGCTAGCGGACGGGGCCCTGGGTCCCATCTCCATGAACCTCCTAGCGGCGGACTCTGCCGGCGTGGGGTCCTCGGTAGCGGCTGCAGTCGCCGCAGCCGGGGGCACTGTAGCGGCTGCGGTAGCGGCAGCAGGTGGCGGATCGGCGCTGCCCCTAATTAGCCGACGTGTCCCTATTAGCGGCCTCCTCTGCGGCCTGCAGGGAGGCTTTGCTAGCGGCCACCGCCTGCTGGAACTCCAGCTCGGCGGCCTCTTCCTCCTTAGCGAGCCGCTCCGCGGCTTCCTTCTTTTTCTGCTCTAGCGCGGCCGCAGCGACCCGCTGGTCGTGCTCGGCCTTCTTCTCTTATAGCGCCAACCTAGCGGCTATGGCCTCCGCCTTGTTGCGGGCCTTGGCCTTAGCAGCGCTAGCGGCCGCGTTGGCTGCGGCTAGAGTGTCTAGCTGGGCCTTGGCTGCTGCCGCCGCGGCCTCTGTAGCGGCGAACTTCTGCGTCAAGCCCGCAGACATAGCAGCATCCAGGCTAGCGATGTCCTCCTGGGACAAGTCCGCCCAGCTAGTAGCGGACAGAACGCGCCGCTCCATCATGTTAGCGGGGCTCTGTTGGCGGAGCCCGGCCCCTAGCCACTTCCTGGGTGGGGGCTCCTTGTCTAGCGTCTCGATTGCCTCGTGAGACATAGCGACCAACTCCTGTAGCAGGGGCCTGTCCAAATAGCGATGCAGCCCGTCGGCGCATTCCGACGGCCAGTAGCGGGCTCTTCGGCCGTAGCGGGGCCGTCTGCGGCCCCCTTGCCCTTGGGCGAAGTAGCACGGGCGTCTTTGCCCTTTCCTCCCATAACGATCCCCAAGGCACAGATCAGGTGAAACGGCTAAGAAAATCTAGCTACCCCGGGGTAGCGAAGCCGAGAGCTATCCGTGGGAGGAGGTTTAGCACTGTCACTGGCTCCTGCGCCTAGCTCCTTTGTTGCCCTGTTGCCTAGCGCGGCCCAAAACCCGCCCGTTTCGTAGCGCCTTCCACCGCTCCTCAGCTCCTTCCTGCAGGACGGACCTAGCGCAAGCACTGGCTCCTCTCCTAGCTCCTGTGTTCCCTGGGTGGCCAGAGAAGGGGTCCCCCGGCCCCGGTTTCCGAACACGAAAGCACAACACTGGCAACACAGCAAGTGACATGTAGCAAGAACGTGGTTCCCTCCACTCTCTTCTTTCTTCACCCCCCTCCCCCTCAACCCCCCCGGCCCACGAGAAGACCCTCCCCCCTCCCAAGCACACCCCCTCAAAAATTTAGCGGCGTTTCGTAAAGGAGGAAAAGAGGGAGAGAGAGAGGCAGAGAAGGGAGGTGAAGCGGTTCCGACCTAGCAGTCTTTCTAGCCTTGGTGCGAGTGCGAGTCCGGCGGCTTAGCACGCCCTGCGCTCAAGGATGACTGCTAGCGGACCCTGTTGCGGGATCCTCGGGGGCCTCGTCATCTTCCGAGTTAGCGAGCGATCCTGCGCTAGCATCTCCTTCGGAGATAGCCCCTTGGTTCGGCCAGCATAGCTTACACACATGTGTGTACTCGTGCGGCCCCGGAACCGAATCAAGAATCCTAGCGTTGCGGAAAGCACGGCGCTTCCCCATCCAGCAGCCTGTAGCGCCCGCCTTGTGCAGGCGGAAAATGGCACCTGGGACCTCTACGATCACATAGCTGCCCTGGCTGCGGTCAGGAACCCTGGCCTGCCTTTTAGCAGGCCGCTCCACGACCTCCGCAGAAGCCTCGGAGCTACTCCCGGCCACTAGCGGTTCCGCGGGCTCGTCCGGTTCCTCGGGAACCTCTAGCTCCTCCGCCTCGGTCGGGACTCCTAGCAGGCCTTCCATCCAGATCTTCCGCAGCCGTGCCGCGATGGCCTGGCTGTGGGTTGGCTTGGCCCTCTCTTCCGGCCAGGGCTCGAGGTCCGCGGCAATTTCACGCTCGTCGAGCGCTTCGTGGCGGTCGTCCCCCCTGGCTGTCCCAGCGAAGAGAGCTTGGAGACGGGACACCCTACCCGCAAAGGACCTAGCGTACACGTCGGACCCCTCGGGTTTCCAACGCCCTAGCAGATCCTTATCCTGCGGTGGGATCTCCTTTAGCGCCAAACCTGTTGGTAGCACCGAGCGCTCACTGTGCTCCGTCCAATAGCCCTGGAGCTCCCGGGGGTAGCCCATGATAGCCAGCAGCCCCGCAGTTGCCACCATAGCGTCCGCATAGGTAGCCATCTTCTTCTCCAGCTGCCCCGCCCGGCCCAGCCGCGGCATGAGGTAGTCCCGGGCGTAGTTAGCGTGGGCCTTCAGGAGATCGAAGCCGGTCACCAGCCAGCTCTTAGCGACCAGAAAAGCGTGCTCCGACACCACGACCGGTAGCTCCTTGACCCTTCTCGTAGCACCGGAAGTCTTTGTCTTCCGGAGGATGGTGGTGAGACGTCCTTCCACCATCAATAGCTCGGCCGGCAGGATAGCCTGAAGGTCCGACCATCTTAGCGTGGCCCAGACCTTGACCAACTTAGCCCAGGCCCAGATGCGCCAGCCCACCACCAGGGCGGGGTTGATCACCACCAGCTCTAGCTGCACCAGCATGTAAACGGGGTAGCGTGGCGCCCTCTTGATCAAGGGGGCTCCCTCCGCTAGCTGCTCCACTATGCTGTCCTTAGCGGCCCAGACCAGGCGACCGAAGGTGGTCCGTAGCTCGACCGGGAAGTCGGCCACCTTCTCCATCCAGGAGATAGCCTTAAGAATAGCTTCCGGAACCGACCGGCCGCAAGGTTCATCGCTCCTAGCGAGGAGGTAACCCACCAAGTCAGCGGCGGTGCCCGGAGGCGGCCTGAGCTTAGCGGCGTGGAGCCATTGGCGCCACTGCCTGTAGTAGCTCAGGTAGCGCTTCAAAGTAGAAGCCCGTGTCTTCCCTGGGAGCAACATAGCTGCCCTCACGGGATCCAGACTCCCATGCAGCTTAGCGAGAACAGGGGCATGTATCTCTAGCAGCTCCTTGCGGAGCTTCCTCGCCCAAACTTCTAGCAATCGCTCTTCCCTAGCTGCACTAATCGTGCTGGGCTGTAGCACCTTTCGGTTCCGCTAGCGGCACCGGAGGCTGGTGCATAGCTTCTTCGACCTCTTCCCTTGGGGCCGGTAGCGGTGGCATCCGGGCCCTCCAGGTGATGTCGTCCTGGAAGTAGCCGTGCACCCTTTGGTAGACCGCAGCTTCCTGCCGTCCTTCCTGCAGCCAACAGTAAACGCCATCCCATAGCCACGGCTGGTAAGGAATACCTAGCTCTCGAGCTAGTTGCTTGGCGACGTCCTCCGCGTCATCCAGGTCCACCACAGCTAGCTCTAAGACCCCAAACCCTTGGCTGGAGAGGTGCCGGTAGGCCCGCGTACGCCTACGCCTGCTGGACCGTAGCCGTAGCCTGCGCATCTAGCTCAGCCTCCACCTCCCAGCCCTCAAAGAGTACTCCCACCTCTTCGGGCTGTGGGTCGCTAGCACGGTATCGTCCCCCCCTAGCTCTGCGGGGACCTCAGTGGGACACGAAGAACTTAGCGGGGGGCGGGGAATCGCCAACCACAGTAGCGCAGTCGACGGCTGTAGCAGCTGCACCACCTGGCGTGGTCGGCGCCAGGGTAGCGTCGCTGTCCGACATGGCAGCGCACCCAAAGCAGGGCTAATTAGCCCTGTTCCCCTTCCTACCCCCACTCGAAAATTGCCCCCCAGTACCTGGGGCCTTTCAGCACAATGGCCACGGAGTAGCGCATGCTTCACCGGCCATGTGCAGTCACTCTAGCAAAACAGACAGGCTTCGTTCTGTTTAGCTTCAGAGGAAAACCCCTTCGACGTTTTCTAGCGAAACACCTTCGATGTTTCCCACAGGGATACTAGCGCTAGCATACACTGTCGTACCTCGTGCCTCGGCACGAGTGCGTCACCCACTCGCCTCCATCGTCGACCTCCACGTTCTTCCTGGGCACGCTCGATCCAGTAGCTGCGCTCATGGGCCGTAGGCAGGTTCCAGGCTGCTTGGTCAAAAGTGGCCTCGGAGTTCCGATGTTCATCTTCACAAGCCGTCATGTACTCCTCATGGCCAGGACCACACAGACGGTCCAAACTTTCCAGCAGTAGCTTCTTCGCCCTTCTCCATCGTCACCTCCTGCACGAAATCCTCCTCGAACTCCTGGACCACGTAGACGGACACCGGCTCGGAGGTCCCGAGGTCATAGGTCCGGAAGTTCCCATAATAGCTGATGTCCACCACGTTCAAATGGCCTTCATCAACATTGAAGATCATTCGCTTCTGCATTGGTGCCTGGATCGTGGCATTCCGAGACCCGGGCACCTGAGCTCCACGAAACTGCCACAGGTAGCAACGGCTAGGCTCAACGATCGCGGCGATCATCTTCCAGCCGTCCTCGGTGATGTTCTCGAGCTCCTGCAGGCGCCCTTTGGTCAGGCCGCCGAGGCATTGAAATTCTCCAGGCGGCGAACCAACTCCCTCGGATTGTAGCCGCCATTGGTGAGGAAGGCGTGGTACACCTCCAGGTTCGGTCTCCACAGTGGTCGCATACCCAGGCTTCGCGGCCCTTCCCGCTCGCCTTCTTCACCTCGTTCTGCTGACACTCCATGCAAAGTCTCACTCCCCAGGCCGGATTGACCTGGTCTTGAGGTATCTTGCCCTGCCACTTGTATTGGCAGTCTGGGTCTCGGTAGCACATCCAGATCAGAAGCCGCTGCTCCTGAAGTCGACACAGAGTCAGCTCCCCGCCAGGACACAGTGGGCAGTTCCGGTGCTCGGCCGGTGGGTCGCAACGCATGATGTTCAGAGTGTCCTCGAGGAAGTCGTTGTCCATATCGGGCGCCGAACTCGGGGGTGGAAACGCGAAGCTCGCTGGTGTGCCGATGTCGAAGGTGTCCTCGTTCCCGTCGACCATCATCGGTCCGGCCGTCATGGCTGCTGCTGGCAGCGCAGTCTCCACCTCGGGAACGACAATGTAGGGAGGACGCTGCCGCGAGCTCATCGGCACAGGAGGTTCCGGATCCACGGGGTCCACCGAGCTGCTCGCCACATTCTTCTTCTTTTGCTTCTCCTGTTTCTTGCTGATGGGAGTGACATACGTCGGCTTCTGGTACACCAGCACCGTGTTCCACTCCTGCAGCTGGTCCGGGGTGAGCTTCGGAATCTGCTCCACCGACCCACTGGTCGCACTTGACCCAGGCCCATTGAGCATTGGCCCCATGAGAAATCTTCACGTGCTGGCAGGTGGGCGAGGATCGGAGAACTGGTGCCAGGAATTTCGAACGCCCGACATGCCTCGGGCAGGTAGCTCCGAATCGGCTCCCGCTTCTTGGTCTTCGCCCGCCAGGATGTGGCTCTCCTGCTCTCCTGCTGCTGGGAAAGCATAACCCGTCGTTCCATATGTTCTCGGCGGATAGCCAAGCGACGGGCGACTCGAAGGTGAGGTTCTCGAACGATCTCCATGAGGGCCGAGGCTGCCTGCACGCTGAAGGCCCACTGCCAACGCAGCAACAAGCGGCGCCAGCACTGAAGGCATCTCGAGAGGGTTGCCCGCGGCATCCACGATCACAAAGGAAGTCGGTGGACTATCTGGGATTTGCCAAAAGCCACATGCGGCGGCACATTGAACCCTTCAGGCCCGAACTCTGTGAGGCTCACTTCCACATGCCCTGAGCTTTTCTGAGACATGTCCTGCATGCAACTGAGACGTGTGTGGTAAATCCTCATGCTGCACATGTCGATCACACTGCCGAGGTCTGACAACAAGTAGGCTGGCACCAGGCAAGGCACTGACCCTGGCACAATCTGCACACGAAGTTGCCCACTATAGCCGCTGACCCCGACGGGAACATAGGCAATCGGAGTTTTCTCCACCACACCACAGACCCCACGCACAGTGCCACCATCTTCCGCCGAGTATTGGGCCTTAACCCCGAAATTCTTTTGCAAGTTTTGGTCCATCAGCTTCAAAGTTTCCTGCCCCACTAGCCCATCTTGTGCTGCAGTGTCTATGAGTGCTCGGCCGGCGATCTCTTGTGTTGTGGCAAAGTTGTAGCTGAGATAGGTGTCGGTGGTGTGTCGGTGTTGTTTTGGTCTGCTGTCGGGCAAAGGCGGTAGCGCGAACGGCTTCACTCATGTATTGCTCCACTGCGGAAGGCTCTCCGGTCACGGCATAATAGCCATGCCGGTCTTGCGCCGGCGGATCTACAAAGAACATCGCCGCCGTGGGTCCACCCGGCTGCTGTTGCGGCCGGTGATTTCCCGAACTCGTTCGGCCGGGAGCTCCCTGGCGCTTCTGTGGGCAATTCCTAGCCCAGTGGCCTAACTGCTTGCACTGGTGGCACCGGGTCTTGGCCATAAGGTCGCCGATGCTCATGCGGTGGCGGCCGTCGTGTCGCTCCGATCTCGGCGACATGAATCTCCGCCCCGTCCGGGCATCTTGCAGCGCCTTGCGGTGGTCCAGGTAGGAGCCCAGGGAGCCATACACACCGAAGGTGCCAGGTGACTTCCGGTCCTTCCTGGGCGGCTTGCCCTTTCCTTTGCCCTTGCCGAAGCGCTCCTTGGCCTCATAGTAAACCCAGGTCAGGTAGTCCCCGATGTACTCGCCTCCTCGATGATCATGTAGGTCTCGCCGGTGGCCTCGTCGAACTCAAGGAGGTCGTCAAAGGCCTCGGTCACGTAGTCGCTGGCCTCCTCCCAAAAGGTCAGGTGCTCGAGGTCCTCCTCGTCACCGTAGCCATTCTCACCGTCCTGGTCGCCTTGCCAAAAGGTGCGGTTCCTTTGGCCCGGCTCGTCGACGGTCTCGCCAAACAGCTTCCTGATGGCCTTCTCCACTTTCAGGAAGTCAATCGAACCATCCGTGAGGACCTTGATCCGCTGCTTCTGGTCCTCGGTGAAGTTCCCCTGACGGAGCAATAAATGCCCCAGCAAGTGGCTCCCTGCTGAGGTTCCCAGCAGGTCAAGCCCCTGCCTCTTCAGCTCACGCTGCTTTCTTGGTGGCGACGAAGCCACTCAAGCTTTGATCGGCCCTGCGGCGGCCCTTGAAGATCGCCTGGTCGAAGGCCTGCTCAAGCTTGGCATCTTTGAGGTAGTCGTGCGCCTCTTCAATCGTCGCCACGATGCGCTGGTAGCCCAAGGGGTCCGTTATCTCTTCGAAAGACATGTGGGCACTGGAAATCAGGCTGCCTGGGAGGCGTTCCGTGGCTTCAATAAGCCAGAGCTTGAGGTTGCGGGCGTACTCCTTGTATCTCACCTCTGGCTGCTCCCCGTCCCAGCCCGGGGCAGCCTCCATCCTGTAGTCCACGAACTTCTTCTCGGAAGCCCCAGCTGCGCCCTCCGCGGCTCTCGGTGAAGCCGCCCTCCGTGGCATCAAAGGAGATGCCCCACCAGGCCGAGGCCCGGGAGCATCCGGTCGGTCACCTTCTCGCAACGACTCTTCGTCAGGCGACATCCGTGACGGCATCGTCAAAACTCAGCTGCAGGGGGTAATCCCGGCAGGTCTCCGCCAGCAAAAGCGCTGGCCCACAAAGGTCGGGGCACAAGAGCAGCCAAGGTTCCGAAGGGGTAGTCCCTGATCAGGTAATCGAAGTCGCGGAGACTCGTGGGCTCGAAGGGCTCCCTGAGGTGCGTCCACCACAGCAGCCCCCAAAGGTCGCAGCTCTGGCCGTTACCAGAGCTCCGCTGCCATGAACAACTGGGCACGGGCCAAACCCTCTTTTCTCGAGCTCAAGGCGCCTCGCACACGAACGTCTCCAATCCCACATGCTTTGCGATAACCCCTCATGATGGAAAGCACACAATCAGCTCTTTGAGGTAACACTTTGGGGAAAAGCCTGCACGGTTCCACATCCAGACTACCAGGCTCACAACACACAACTGCATCCGGCGGGGCACTGAAAACGGCGTACTTTGGTCGTCTAACTCAAGTACCCTGTCTCACAAATCGAATTTACAGCCCTCACCTTGAAGTATTGGCTGGTCAGGAGCACTGCTTCCCCCTGATGTTCGCCGTACAACTTGAAAAGAGTCAAGGATTGTTTCCACGGCATCGTGGACTTCATGGTCGCCGTTAACTTCCACGCAGGGCTGTGCCCGAAAGCTAACGCACCATGCACAGGTATTGGTCCCTCTCGGGCCTCTCACTTATGGTTCTTATTCAGGGGCAGCTTTCTTTCTCGGTTTCCATCCGCATCGGTGGAGTAGCCATTCTCGGTGCCCCCGAAGAAGTATCACGTCCGCTCCCGCCGCTATCTTCCGGGTACTGGGTCTCTGACAAGGAGCTCCCGGCTGATCGTGCCCCCGCGGTCCGAGTCCTGTAGGTTCGCCGAAGAGGAGGAGGGCTGACAATCTCCCTAAGGTCCCGGGCAAGGCCACCGAACTGGAGCAGTCCGGTAGATGTCCCCCCGGCGGACCCACTCGGTGTAGACAGTTCCACACAGTCGCCGGTGTGCTCGTATGGCTTGCCCACCCCTGACAGTGGCTCACGCTCCCTCTCACGCGCAAGTTTACAGGCCCCTTCGGTCTCCGGGCGCGGCCTTAAACCACTCACGGCTTGAGCCAAAATGGCTACAGGTTGTCCGTCTCCCGCTCTCTCTCTTCGTCTTGCCGCTCTTCGATGCCTCATGTGGCTCTGCTCTCTTCCTCTAGAACAAGAGACGTCCTCGTTCCTTCTGCTCAAAAATCAACAATAAAGTGGGCCGCACCCTTCAACATTCATGAAACACGTAAGTGCTGCCTTGCACGGTTCAGGTGCCGTTGACGACACTACAAGTACTGTTCTTTCACGGGCAGGCGCACGCTCGGAAACCGTGCTTCTTGACATACTCGAAGCACTTGCATCCACCAGGCCGGGTAGAGAGCCACGGGTAGTCCTGCAATTTGAGCACCTTTGCTGCAACACGACTTCGACCATGGATGTCCTTCAGCAGAACAGCATAAAGGGTGACACCTGGTCCAAGCGCTGATGGCCCGCAACAGAAGCCAGAAAAAGGAGCAATGTCGCGGCTCCAGACAGAAAGGCCTAGAGAGAAAGCGTCCGTCAGGTAGGCATCGTACTCCTGGTCCGTGTGCAGCTCGGGTGCCTGGAGAGGGTCTTGTGTTGCCTGCAGTGCTTGCATCACTCAACTTGCGCTGGCTGGCCGCCGGCCTGGTAGGATGCCTTCCCTCTTATGCAATTCCTTGCAAGGCATCCCGCATGTTGATCATAGCACGCTATTGAATGCCCAAGTTGTTTCAAGTCCTGAAAGACCTCGCTGTCGAGGCCATGCTAAAGTCGATGATCTTTATTGTCATCGTATCACCTGAAGACGGCACGGCAGCACGGCGACTTACAATGGGAAGTCAGAGCGCAGTGGTCAGGGCAAAGCCATCTGTCTTTGACATGAGCACATTCTCAAGGGAGAGGTCACGGTGCACCTCCACACGGGCCGGTCAGGCCGCCAAAGATTCCACCAATTGCACTAAGGTCTGCGCGATCCCAAAGTCGTGAAGCTGCTGAATCCCCTCCATGAGCTGTCGCGCAATGGGCTGAACGACCTGAAGGAGAAGGCAGCAACCAAAGCCAAGCAAAGCCAAGCAAATCTTGTGAGCCGGAACTGAGGCCAGCCACTATTTCCCTCTCGTGGCCCGGAGCCACGCCCCCCTGAAAGCCCAAGCTTATATCTTCTAGCAACTTCTCCCGCCCCACCCCAGCCTCGCACCACGAGAAGAGGTCCCCTTCGGTCGCGAAGGTTGTCACGACCTCGAGCCAGCTTTCGCCATATCACCCCAACATCCGGCATGCTCTGAGGAATGGGCATAGGTGTGCTCTGCGTCCCGGTACACACCCAGCAGATCACAGGCATAAGGGAAGCCAACATCGTTCAAGAAGCGCACACATCCCAGGTCCTCCGTCAGGGGTTGCTGCCGAAACTTTGAGAGGACTACCTAGTAGGAGTTTCGGGCCGCATCCTGCCATGGCAATTCCGTTTCCGAGGGGTGGTCGATTACGAAATCCGAGTGGCTCGTGCCCACCCACCTCGCAGTACGGCTTTCCGGTTCTGCAGAGACACTTGAACGCAGTTCCCAGGGGGGCCTGTTCGGCATGATTTTCACCTGACAGAAGGTTGGAATGCTCCATTGTGACGACATGATCTCACCATCGCAGTCGAGGGGCTGCAACTAACCTGTTCTCATCTTTGTCCTTCATGAGGACCACCTGCGAGGACAGTGCTTCAACAAGACCGCGGGGGAGGGCCCCTCCAGCTCGGCCGTGCGCCTGTCCCCTGTTGCGGGTGGCGTCCTGGAGCTTCCGGATCACCTCCGAAGGAGAGCGAAAAGGGCGGGGCGATACGACGCTGCAACGCTCCGCTCCCCTGCGCCTCGAAGCGCTGCAGGGGCCAGTCCCGCACCTCCCGGACCGGAGCTTCGCCGGAGGGACGGGAGGCGGAAGGGAGCTGAGACGACTCCCGCGCCTCTTTGTGGTCGTAGCCCTGGTGCAGCGCTCTGGGGGCCTTCACGTGCCCGTCGTCCACGTCCTTCAAGGCCCAACAAGGCCTCTCTTGAAGTCTCCTCGGACCCTTCAGGGCTTCAGGTCCCAGAGACCTGACGAAAGCCTCATGGCACTCTAGAAAGTCCGGCGTCGGCAAAATCGCCATTATTTCTGATATGCATTCCCCTCATGCAAGCCGCTGCATCTTGATCTTCGGAAGATCAGCAGCCGCCAAACTCGGGCTAATTTCAATCAGTCCTCGCCAAGTGGCCACGCATGCTTCTTGCAAAGCACCCCTTCTGGAAGAGCAAAACTGTGCCACGCCGAGCGACGGACAGTGCACCGTATACCTTCTTTCCAACAACTTACAACTTACAGTAACGGCCTCGTCTTCGGAGTCAGAGGCCTTGGGAAGATGTGAACAGCAGAAAGCAGGAAATCAATCTGAGGCAACTTCAGCTCAGGAACCGCATAAGGAGCTGCCGGTCGCGCGGCAGACGAAGCCGCCCCTACAGCGTGGACTCTTTCGCATGATCTCGCCGTCTCGCTCGCGCTCCTTTTTGTCTTGTTGGAAGGCGAGACTGCTACTCCCTGCGTTAGTTCGCACACTGATCTTCAAGCCTGGAGAAGTCTCTCTCGCCCTCCTTCTTGAGAGAAAGGTTCGGCGCGGGACTCTCTATCTCTTTTCCTCTCTTTCTTTCTGCTGTCTTGTCTTTCTCTCTCTATGTCTGTCTCTCGGTCTTTCTGTTTCCGCTGGACGAAAGGCCTGCTCCAGCGTCCGTGCAGGCGCACCCGATCGCCCCATGCTCGGCCAAGGGCCAAACAACAGCCATCTGTCTGGCCCGCTTTCCCGCGCCAGCACTGAAATAGCTTGGGGTTGTGATGGCTGTACTCCGAATGCTCTGAAGATCAAGGCAAGAGCATCCAAACCCCAGACTTCTGTCCCTTTCAACCACACCCCCTCTGCTAGGTGGCCTTCGGCCCGGGCCCCTCGTCGAGTGTTTTTGAGGCGGTCCCCACTGTCCCGTAAGCCTCCTCAGGCGAGAGAGCCCAGAGCCCAGGCCGCCCCCGGCGGCCCAAGTTCTCAAAGCACACTCTGAGCTTCAGTTTTCTCCCCACCGCCGACCCTTTTGAGAAAGCTTGAGCAAATCTGGTGCCTTCTAGACTCCCAACACATGCGGACACGCACTCCGCATTCAGGACTTTGCTGCCCTCGCTTCAGCCAATGTGTTTTCCTCCACCGACACGGAAGAGTCGGCTGAAAGTACGTAGATTGCGGTGGGATATGATCTGCCTCGCGTCAAGCAGCTCTGGTCAAGTCGGGTCATTTGCTTCGTTGCCTGGTTCAAGCGCGGTGGGAATTCAATGACGACACGTCCTTGTACAAAGTCGAGGATTCAGCTTTGGTTGGTTCAGCTTGCTTGAGGCACGTCTCTCGCTGGACTTTCCGAGGCAAAGCAAAAGTTGGTCTCAGCTCTCTCCGCGAGCCTCGCGAAGACCGGTAGTTGGCTTGATCGGCCGCCAGTGCCTGTGCCTGGAAAACCGCAAAACCCCTGCCGGTTCTGTGTCTCTTTTGCACTGTGCATGCGCCGCATGCGCCGCGTGCGCCGCGTGCGCCTGCTGGAACTGTGCCTGCGCCTTCTGAAAGGCCTGCGACGGCACTGCACTCAAGTTGCGAGAGAGGCGAAGATCTCCTTGCTGTCGCCTGCAAGGCCTTCAGAGCATGGCCATCCACGAGGTGGTCCTCAGACCAAGAATCACTCCAACTAGGGCTCTTGGGAAAGTCTAGTCACTGGTCTTCAAGCGGCGGGATTGGTCGCTGAGCAGTCGCCTGGCGACGGTTCCTGCTCGAGGTTGAAAAGGGGAGTGTCGCTGTGTGGCTTTCACCGATCCCCGTGTACCAGGTGTCCTGGTGGCTCTGCTCCTGACACACACACTTGACACTTGACACTTGACACAATGTGTCGCAGGTCTCAAGTCAGCTCAGAAAATCAAATGGGTAAGTCAGCTTCGCATTCACTCTAGAAATACTGGAAATTCACACGTACACTCAGCGTCAGCATGCCGCGATGAAAGCAATGTACAGCTTGCACGACGGAATATGTCACAAACTGCAGGTACGTCGACTTGGCGTCCCAAGTCGATTTCACAAGAAAGCAGAAAGGTCTTCGTTGGTGCCAGCCTTCTGCAATCCCCTGGCACCCCCTGCTGGTACTACAATGACATTGAATTGGGGAGTGCGCGAAACACGTTAGGTCACCCACTCTAAACTCGCAGAACGCTAAAGCCAGTTGCATGAGGTATCTTGGGATAAGACCAGCTCGACAGAGGGTTTTTCCACATTCTTGGGGCTTGACATGGAGCATCCCAAGAGAGTTTTTCCACACGTTTGGGGCTTGACAAGGAGCATCACACAAGGGTCTTTCCACATCTTTGGGGCTTGACAAAAAGCCTCGCAAGAGGGTTTTCCACACGTTTGGGGTGTGACAAGGAGCATCCCAAGAGAGTTTCTACACATCTTTGGGGGTTGACAAGGAGCCTCGCAAGAAGGCTTTTCCGCATCTTTGGGGCTTGACAAGGAGCAACGCACGAGAGCGGCAACATTTGTGGAAACTCTGTCGTGTTTGCGGAAAAGTTTGCGGAAACATTTTTGGAAACCCTGTCGTATTAGCGGAAAAAACTTGTGGAAAATGTGTGGAAATTCTGGCCGTGTGTGTGGAAAAACTTGCGGAAACATTTGCGGAAACTCTGGTCGTGTTTGCGGAAAACGTTGTGGAAACACATGTCGTGTTTGCGGAAAAGCTTGCGGAAAACATGCCGAATCCGTAAAATTCTAAACTTCAACACGTTTTGGCCAGTTTTGGCATGACACGGACATGTTTTCCAAAATCTTTTTCCGCACATTTTTCCGCAGACCGCAAATGTTTCCGCAGGTTTTTCCGCAAGCACGACCAGAGTTTCCACAAATGTTTCCGCAAGTTTTTCCACAAACACGACGTCGTGTTTGTGGAAAATATCGGCATGTGTTTCCACAACGTTTTTCGCAAACACGACCAGAGTTTCCACAAATGTTTCCGCAAGTTTTTCCACAAACACGACGTCGTGTTTGTGGAAAATATCGGCATGTGTTTCCACAACGTTTTTCGCAAACACGACCAGAGTTTCCACAAATGTTTCCGCAAGTCTTTCCGCAAACACGACAGACTTTCCACCAATGTGTCCGCAAGTTTTTGTGCAAAGACGGCAGACTTTCTGCAAATATTTTCGCAGGTTTTCCTGCAAACAAATGTCCGATTGGAGACTAAGTCTGCGGAATCTTTTTGGTCTGGACCCGAATCCTGTGGAAAAACGCATCCGTTCAGCACCCAAAGCTGTGGAAAAAGCTGCTCGGTGCAGACCCCAAACTTGCGGAAAACAGTGCTTGTTCAGAGCCGAAAGTTGTGGAAAACCGGGCCTGGAATTGTGGAAAACGGCTCTTTGCACCACGACTTGCAAAAACCTTTACAAGCTGCTCATATAAAGGAAGTTAAAGTTTAAGAAGCGTGTTTGGCGCACCCCTCAAACATTGAATCTCTTGGAAACAGAGCGAGACACACACAGGCCCTAACAGGCTCATTTTCCTGGCACATGCAACACTCTCAATCTTCGGAATCTGGTGCTGTACGAACAAAATACCACGGTGCAAGCGCTCTCAAAGTCGAAATGGACTGTGTATATGCAACATGTCGACCGTCTTGCTGAAGCTGAAACGAAGAAATTCGAGGGCTCCGTCCAAGGGCTGAGTACATCTTGTCGGCCAAGGCCCACTTCACTGAGTCAATGGTTCCGGTTGATTCACATACCAAGTCAAAAGACATCTGACGAAAGGCAGTGATGGGAACAGGAGGGACCACAACAGTGATTCGAACTCGCTGCACAGGCACTGGCAACGCAGCATCTCCGGCCGAACGCTTCATGGTCTCAGCAACCCACAAACAACTCTCTGTCTCTTGATCCTTCACATTGCTCATCCACGAAAACATGCACTAACCTAACTCAACGAGCAAGTCACTCCAGTTGTACTGACACACGTGCAGCAGGCAGATCTTCGGTCCTTAATTTTCATGTCAGCATCATGTCACATTGTGATTCTTTTATGTCTACACTACAGCAGGAAGCGGGCTACGAATTGCCACTACGCGAACGTCCATCCATACCTTAGCACGAAAGCGGAATCGATCCTCATTTGTTCCATGAATCCAATGGCACACGTAATGCCGCTAATGAGAACTGCGCATAAGTCCACGAAAGTCAATCATGTACTTGTCATGCATAACGTTCGCAACAGAGGCATGCCGCGACTTGCACACAGCTGCAATGACAAGTAGATGAGGCATCGCCGGAGACAAAGTTGTTACTGGTACAAAGACAGCCTGATTCTGGATGAACATCGGGTGGATAGTATAGTGAAACTGCGGAGCTCTGACTCGACTTGCCAAGAATCTTTGGCGGAGCCTTTCAACAATCCTCCGTCCTTGCATTTGCATACGCGCTTGTGCTCTCATGGCCGCAGACAACATAGATGCGTCTGTTTCTTCCGAGGCTGGAAGACCGCTACCATGCTGCGCAACCGGTTGGTAAAACAAGTAGATATGGTAACGGAAGACCACGAAGCTGATAATGCGGTCACCGAGCAGGCAAAGATCCCACATGGTACGAGACACGAAGAACGGCCACTCCTAGCTACAAAAGCAGTCGAGCAACATACGCTGCGACAGTCACCTGTCGTGAGAACATGTACGGCACTGGCACCTTCTGCATCACGCTGGTCTTCTTTAACGCGGAATGCATGCTGTCGAACAGTCAACGAACACACTCAGACCTTGCACGACCTAAGAATTTGCCGGAATTTCTCAGAATTTGGCTTCTGAGTCTTTGCAGGCATGGATCGGAAAAGATTTAAAAGTGCAGCAGATCGCTTCTGGACACAAACGCTCGTGCAAAGCGAGCATTGCATATTCGCACAGCAGTAATGTTTTGACTGCTTCCAAACTGTCGACAAGTGCTGCTTGGCACGGGCAAGCTTCAGAGACTCAGTCTTCAACGCTGGTTTGCTCGGCCACTCAGTGTATACTTTGACCAAACGGTTGTTGACGGTCTTGTAAATGTGCAACGGCAAGTCATCCGAAGTTAAACCTGGAGGTTGAACAGCATTTTCCGTGGCAACTTTCCACATTCGATTGTTGACAGTCTTGTAGATGTGCAGGGGTGGGATGTACACCGCCTTTTGTGACGAGGACTTCGACTTCGCGGCTGGCTTCAGCTTGGAAGATCCCGGCATGGCTTCGGCACAGCTCTTACTCAATCTGCAAGCCACACAGCGCTGCAAAATGCATGAAAAAGGACTCGACGGCGTTCAACAATGCATGCAAGTGCAACACACTGAACGTTCTGGCATTTCACATCACGCGATCAACGCTCAATCGGAAATATCAATCTCAGCAGGAAGTGCGGGCGGAAGTTCCGAAGGCTGTTGCTGTGGAACTGTGCTTTGAATCGTATTCATGTCCGCCAAAAGATTACCAAGGACATCGTTGGTGTGGCGAAGCTTGGCAACAAATCTGCTGTCAAAATTTCAGCAATCTGCGATTCCATGTCTCTCACTTGGGCGGTCAACACGTCAAGCTGTGACTGCAGGATCCTTTGCACCGACACAGCCTCATCTCGGAGAAGCCTGACATCACCTTCAATTGTGATCAACTCATTCTGGGTGTAGGTGATCCATCGCTGAAGAGCTGCTAACGGGTCGCACGCTGAATTTACTCCCTGCATTGTGTAACAGTGTAACAAAGCGGCTGGGAACTCTCGAGATCAACTGTTCACATCCTGGCACAACCAAAACAAAACATGCAAGCTTGCTGCAAACATGGTCATGATGCTGCACAGCACTTCTAGGGATTGTTTGTACTCATCGCATACGAGTCCACGGATGCACCTCCGCGAATTGGCGTACTCGTAACCTGTGCTCAACTCAGATCCGAAGACTGACTCCGGGATTTTCGCTTCTTGGTAGCGTTGGTCAAAGTCCTCTCGCTTTAACTCTGACACTGCTGCCCGAAGATGAAGCACTCGCCACACTTGCAGTCACTGACAGCGGGGCCATTGATGATGGTGGGGGAGGAAGTGGGAAGGGGAAAGGGGGGAGGCGGGCCGGGAGGCAGCGGAAAAGGGGGAGGAGGGGGAGGGGGAGGCTGGGAAGGTGGGGGAGTGGATGGGGCAAGGAAAGGGTGCTCCATGCCAATGACTGGAAACGTGAAGCCTTTCGGTTTCGGGCAAGGTCGATACGGGGCCGCCCTGTGGGAAGATCCAGTCGCATTGCTGGATCTAGCACTCTCACGATCATGGACTCGACGAAGCTCTGCCTGCAGCAACTGCTCTGCACCCTCTCGAACCAGGCCAGCCAACTCCTTAGACAAGATTCCTCGGAGATGAGGATGTGTGATGTAATCGCGCAGTAACGTTCTCGACGAATGATCAAGAGATGCAAGTAGTTGATCAAGTTCAGGATCTTGCTCAGAGGGAACCGACATGAGTCAATAGGCAAGAAAGAATCTACCTGAGTAGCCAAAGACTGCATGGACAGAAAATGATGGATATGCAGCATTCGCTCGCATTGTCAGGTGCACCATGCTGAACGGCTGGACTTATTTGAATGAACAAGTGACGCGTACATTGATTGTGAGGACAGTGAAACTCAAACAATGCTTGAAACTTGCTATCAATGTCGACCAGAAGGCGACGAGTAACGAATCAGCGCTTCGCAGACTGAACCAGGGTAGCCAACGTTGGCTAACCATCGAACAAACTTCTGTACTGATGCCTGGACATGACATGGTGGCCATGTATGCTTGCAAATCAACGAAATTCTGGATTTCGCGCCTGAACTCAACAGCCTAGTGCTTCCTGCACTCATTGGACGACGTACTTGCCACAATTGTTGGGGGAAACGGTAGGTGATCAATCGCCTGACCACATCAATGTCAAAGCCCAAGAACTAACTGTCCATCTCCAACTGGCTCCAACATGATTGGATGTCCGTAAAAAGTGTCTTGGGCAAAAACCTGAAAAGGCAGTGTAAGGTGAAGTTCACGAGGGGCAATAACAAGACGGTTGTCAACGTATCTTGCAAAAAACGTGAGAGTGGAATCAGCCACCTGTGGAAACATTGCGCGCCAGCCCAACTCAGTCATGACAACTGGAAGAGACGACAATACCGGACTAACCTGATTGCCGATCGATGCACCATCAACTTGCTTCCAAACCCTGTTCAAAGCAACAAAAAGACCACATTCATTAAAAGCTGAGGCGGACAATCGTCAACAGGTCAGCTGAATCCATAGTTTTCCAATCCAGGCGCATACGAATGTTCGAAACCCTGCCTTGTACCGACCTGAAATGCTTGGTTCTCTCATTGATACGGACAGACAGTTGCACATCAGAGTGAGAAGAATGAAACATGCAGATCAACATGTCGACAGCTTCCAGAATCCGAACTTGGGGAACAGAATTGAAAAATCCCACCAAATCGTCATTGAGCATCTCAAGGTCTCGATCTGCAGGGCACTGTCGAAACACTGCATGTATTTCAGACCAAATCTGTGGGACACTTCGCGACAACGACCCTGGCCAGACTGTCTGCACCATCTGATCGATGCAAATGGCTGCTGCACGAAGCATCGGCCCGAGAGCCGTATTCTTGCAGCTGATGATGGTTCTGCCTGACCTGAAGGACTTTTTCTGCTTGAGAAAAGTCTGTCCTGCAGGAAGCTTCGCATCCAAATTGAAACCCCGTGGATACTTGCGAGCGATTTGTGCCGGGATACGCGAGCACAGGAACAACTTCGCAGCTGGAACAGACATCTGCATTTGTTTGAAGACTTTGTCGTCAGACCATACTCGATTGCAAAGATTGAAAGTAAAATCTAGGGCAGAACCCCATCAGATGAGTAGACTCATGATCAGCCAAGTGTACAACCCAATCTTTGCAAATGATGTCTTTCATCTTGAGGGCATGAGACTCCTGAAATGTTGGCTGGTGGTACAGATGAAGCAGGTGATCATCCCATTGCTGCAGGATGAACTGTCTCCAAGTGGTCACTGCGTCCAACGGAATGAAATGCGCCTTGCACCATTTGCGAAAGGCAATAGATGCTTGTTTCACATATCTACTTTTACTTGGAAACACGTCACGAAAAGACAGACTCTCCAATCCAGTAGCCACATGTCCATCAACCAAGTCAACATTGGGGTGCTGAAGCTCTCAAACTGCTTGCACTTGCAGGGAAGCTGATCAACATGCACATCCGATAGCTTCTTTTCCCAATCAAAATGATTGCGCAGAATTGATCCCAACGATTTGGGAGCGCTCTCCCTTGGTGTCTTGGAGGCAGATGGTACGGAACGAGGATGGACTTGTATCTCTGAATGACAAGAGAGAGGAAACGTGAAACATGAGACGGAAAAGAGGGATGAGACACAAACGGAATCGTGACAGAGGAATTATGACGAGGTACAGTACAGTTACGAAAGTGCAAGGCCGACTTGAGAAGCTGCACAACTCGGGAACGAAAAGGTTGTTCCATAATCTGCGCCATCCTTTACCTCCCTTACAATTCCAATTGGCTGACCTTGGCAGACCTGATGACCTTGGCAGCTTCAAAGAAGCCACTGTTAGCGACGCAAGATCATACAGCAATGACCACGCTTTGTGTTTGTCCATCAAGCACGTAGGCGAAGACCCTGTTGTAACTGTACGACGTCGAACCTTTTTCCAAAGCCTGGAGAACAGGGAGACTTGCTTCAATGAAGGCCTGGGTTTGAGTCTTTTGAAGCCGAGTGCAGACTTCATGTAAAAACGGTCAATGAATGGCGAATTGAATCTGGGTTGCCACTGTCCAATCAGCACATGCTCCTGAATCCAAGCTTCACGGTAATCCTGATGAACAAATAAACAAACAGTGGAAAAGTCAAAGTAGGTGCCCAAAGAGGCCCAAATGCGAATCGCTGGCTCAACTTGGACACATCTGTGCTGCAATACCTGCTTCAATTTTGACTGACGATTGCATGCAGAAACAGAAGTGCTGCCCAAATACATCCATCTGTCCCGTTGTTTAAAGGATGATCGAGAGCTCCACGACACAGGTGCCTTCAAATAAACTGCAAAGGGACTGCGAAACCTCGAGAATGTGTATTCGGAAGGAACAACAGAGACTCTCTTCAGTTTTTTCAAGCAACCGTTGCTCTGGCGCGGCGCCTCGGGAAAAGTAATGCAGAAGAAGCGAATGGCAGAAGCCCTGCAACCACAATGCAAGCTCCTTGTCAACATTCGGAATGAACTGAATAACCATAGTAACGAATTTACCAACGTCAATCACAATCTGATGCGCAACACGGATGTCGGAGGCAGACAAAGATTTGGCAGCAAGGCTTTCTGAGATTCAGGCAACTGTAAAAGCTTCCGCAGCAACGCACGTGGACATGCTCTTAATTCCCATCCTTGATGCATACGTGGCGATGATCCCGTACTTAACTGCAAGTTCTTGCAGTTTTGGCTTTTCCTTGCCTCCGAAATGGAATTGAACAAGGCGAGTAACTCTTGTAACATGTTCTTGAAATTCTGGGAACTTCTTGCCAAGCGGACGCTTAACGCTTTGGATCCACTTGCTGACGTCCTCCTCGCCAGAACCCTTAAGTCGGGCTTTGTGATCGTTTAGTGCATCAGCCGGAATGGAAGCGATCTTAGCCTTCAAGTCCGACTCCCACAGGTCTGGCTGACCAACAGCTTGGCGAGGCTGGCTTGGCAAAGACGAAACAGGCAATGTGGTCTTCAAGTTTGGGGTCTTTTGTGGGGTGACTGGTACCCCTGCTGCTTCAAGTTGTTCACGTCTGCGAGAAAGCTCTTCAGAAATCGCAAGGAACTTCTGAGGCTGATCGACACCTGCTGAAACCGGCGTGTTATCTTTCAACAGCGATCTTGTGCTCTCTTATGGACTTAAGCAACTGCGCCATGAATACTGCTTCGGCAACCGATGCAACCGGCACGGCGCTGAAGTCGCCAGTCAGACACTCCATGAAAAAGGAACTCATGAACCAGTAGGGTTAGGGGATCTTTTCCGGCAGTGCCTTTCTTTCGAGACCACTGTGTCGCCTCAATGTGCTTCTTGAAGGTCAGGCCATGAAGAGAGTTAGCATGGTAGAACTCATTCGTAGTCCACCACGAGTTCGGAAGAGGCACAATCCAATTACTCACCGGGGCGTCGGGAATGCTGGAGAAGAAGACAAAGACTGCGGAACCGGAGGAGGAGGAGGAGGAGGAGGAGGAGGAGGAGGAGGAGGAGGGAGGAGGGAGGAGGGAGGAGGGAGGAGGGAGGAGGGAGGAGGGAGGAGGGAGGAGGGAGGAGGGAGCGGAGGAGGAGGAGGGAGGAGGGGGGGAGGGAGGGAGGAGGGAGGAGGGAGGAGGGAGGAGGGGGAGGGAGGAGGGAGGAGGGAGGAGGAGGAGAGGAGGAGGGAGGAGGGAGAGGGAGGGAGGAGGGAGGAGGGAGGGAGGGGAGGAGGGAGGAGGGAGGAGGGAGGAGGGAGAAGGGAGGAGGGAGGAGGGAGGAGGGAGGAGGGAGGAGGGAGGAGGGAGGAGGGAGGAGGGAGGAGGTTGCAGCAGATCGAGGTCGAACGGTTCGCTGCACAGGAAGAAGCTGAAGCTCACTGACGGGAAGATCTGCATCCTTCAGAACCACTCAGATCTTCCAAAAGGCTAACAAGGCTTCTGGAATGAAACATGACGAGCGAAAGACCCATCTGCCATCTTTGGCTCTAGCAACATCACAAATGAAGCTGCAAGCATGATCTCCCTCAATACCTCCCTGTGGGACTCTGGTATGTGGAGGGGTAAGTGACCCCTGCCTATTGTAGCAGGCATGACCAAAGATGCACAACGGACGCGCACTCAGAATGCCACCGTACTTAGACGCCGTCTCTTGTGCTTGCTCAGGATCAGTGGGATGAGCCCTTGCGTAAAACGAGAATAGCGGTACCCATGTCTGGTCCTGTACGTCCCAATAGGACGGGCTAACCGTTCCCTCGGAAAGGATGGCAGCTGCTCCCAATGCTGTGGTGCTGTGAGCTACATACAGCTTGGAAACACCTGCAGCCATATCCTTGCGAACACTGTTTCTTCCGAAATGATTGAAGTGAATGGCCAGGCACTTGCAGGAGCTCGTTAACGAGCTCAGGGAAACAGTCTGAATGTTCGCACTTTGGTCGGAAGCAGAAATCACCTGAGCAAGAAGTCTCAAGGCCGTTTCATTCAATCGATCCACAGGAAGGTTGGCCAAACGAACCAGGTATTCAGATACACTGGACAACATTGATCCTGGCACAGTGAGTTCCAGATTCGTAGGAAAGCGTGCCCGAATCTCCGAACCTGACTTCATTCTACCGGAACTGGAAATGATCACGTTCCTCAATGTTGCAAACATGGTGTATACTGCAGACCAATCAAACGAACCATTATACACAGCAATCACTTTGCCCTCTTCATCACGCACTTCAAGATCGCGCAGTTCAGGAAGCACATAGAAGTTCGGATCTTGACTCCATGCAACGTCAAAGTGATCTTGCGACTGCAGCAGAGGCTTCAAGCGAAAGACGTATTTCTGATCGGCACTCAGCTGCCAACCAATGCGATCCTGCTGCACTCCCGGAATTTTGCTGCAAATCTCTCGCAATCTGATGCTAGACGGATCAGCAGGAACGTCCAAGTTTTGCTGAGGTGTTTGAAATTGCTTTGAGCGCTTTGCAGGTTGACTGTCAAGCTCCAAACGGCGATGCTCACCTTGTTGGGGGCTTAACGCTTGCTGACTGTCCAGGATTTCATTCACGCCTGGATAAGACCCGCGATGGTTGCGAACATGCATCAAGTTTGCTGCCACGACTGCAGAATATTCCGTAAAATCAGCCACCGATCTGAATGAAAGACGGTAACCATTGGCATCAGCATGTAGTGTAATGGCTGGTGCGGACTCTTCACGAACGATGCGAATCACTTGCTGACCAGAATCTGCTGAAGCTGAAGCTGGCGTCACTGATGTAGGTGGGGGAGGGGGAAGGGGGGCAGAGGGGGAGGGGGCAAACCGGGAAGGACAGCAACAGGGGGAAGGGAAGAAGGGGGAGGGAGGGGAGGGGGGGAGGGGGAGGTGCACTGCTCTTGCCAATCGCGGAGTCCGGCTCACGTCGATGATAGGATTTCCGCATTGCTACAGCTAACCTGTCAACAATTCACACTGCTACTTTCAAGCCAAAGACCTGCGACAAGTCATTGGGAAAGTCATCCGGGAAAGTCAGGAGATTTCAAGACATTCGGAGACTCACCGGTGAAGTCACGTTCAAGGCTGACGGATGCATAATGGTACTGCCGTCACGAAGACGGAAAAGTCACTTGTGAATCAAGCTGCAAGCCAGGATATAAAGTCAGGTAAAGTCATCCAAGGCTTATGGAGTCAACCGGTAAAGTCAGCACCAGAGCAACCTCTGGGAGACACGACGCCCACGGGGAATGCCGTTGCGATTCACACTTGACACAATTTGTCGCAGGTCTCAAGTCAGCTCAGAAAGTCAAAAGGGTAAGTCAGCTTCGTATTCACTCTAGAGATACTGGAAATTCACCCTTACACTCAGAGTCAGCATGCCACGATGAAAGCAATGTACAGTTTGCACGATGGAATATGTCACAAACTGCAGGTACGTCGACTTAACGTCTCAAGTCGATTTCACAGGAAAGCAGAAAGGTCTTCGTTGGTGCCAGCCTTCTGCAATCCCCTGGCACCCCCTGCTGGTACTACACTGACAGTGAATCTCTTGGAAACAGAGCGAGACACACACACACACACACACGCACACACACACACACACACACACACACACACACACACACACACACACACACACACACACACACACACACACACACACACACACACACACACACACACACACATCGCTCGTGCACTTGAGCAGTCCATGAAGCAGGGTTCTGCCTGGGGGTTGAAGATGCCAGGGATGTGTGGAGGAAATCTGGACCTCAGCCACCCGCACATGCTTAGGAGTGCTTTGCTGCTATGCTCTGCTCAGAGGACGGCAGAAAGGGCTTGCCACCAATGGCAAAGTAATCCATGCAGACTCAAACCGAGTCGATCAAGGCTCTTGAATCGCGCGGCGCTTCCTGTGCACACAAGCACAAACACGCACTGCGCACTGCCGCACCTACCCTGGCCGTCCCTTGCAGAGCGATCGCTGCCTTAGCCAAAGAAACGCCGCAGGAAGCGCTCAGCGCCACAACCCACCTCTCACCTCTGCCTCCCGTCTTTTCCTTGAGCCAAAGTCTGGCAAAGCAGCCAAGCCTTTTTGTCGTGACCTGCAAAGTGAAAACAGTGTCGGACTGAGCTCAAATGATTTGAAGAATGCGGCGCTTTTGGGGAAGAGTCGCAGAGTTTCGCAGACGTCTCCTTCTTGATCCGGTGCAGCAGCCAAAATGCGCTGCGCATGTCGCAGTCCCTACGCATCTTGAGACTTGAAGAAAGTCTCACCTTCGCTCATGCAAGGTTTCCGCTCTTGTGGCCACTTGGTGTCATTGGACACTGATCGAAACTGCGTCAGAAACTGCACTTCGCAGTTCGGCGAATGGCTGCTTTCAAAGGGTTGAAGCCTGAAAAAGGACACAGCGTGAGCCAAACTAGCGCCAACACCAGGCAGCCAGGGCCAGGGCCAGTAATCGTCTGGGCCCTGAAGGCGCAGACGCGAGCAGAGAAGCGGAGAAGCGCTGAACACCCATCGCTGCGGCAGCTATGCTTCCTGACTTCGCGACGGCGGGCCTTTCGGAGTCTCCGAAGCCACTTCGAGCGACGTAGACCTCCGGAGAGAGCACTCTGCAGAGCCAAGAAATCCTGCCGCCCTGCAGGGCCCATGGCAGTTGTAGAGTACTTCTGGCCATAGCGGTGCGTCACTGCAACCTCGAACCCCCGCTCAGTCAGCTGTGACTTTAACTTTGTGCTCACAATTGCTTGCAGCTGGAATGCCACAAACGGAGCATCGTCGCTCCGCTCGCGCAGATAGATGTGATCACAGAGGCAGTGCGTGGGAATGTTCATCCTGCCGTGACGAAAACACAGCAAGGCGGAGCAAGGCGGAGCGAGATTTCCACGACAGCCGGCAGCACGGGCCCTGGCCAGGTGCCAACCTGAGCTCTCTTTGGCAGATGATGAATTTCGCAGAGACCGTCGAGTCACCGTGTGGGGATCGCAGCGTAGGTGCTCTTCCCCAGCACCTGCTCTTCACCCTCTTGAGCACATCGTGGAGCATGTTTCTTCTTTGGCCGTGGCCATAGGCACGACTGGCGCATCCAAAGTGTAATCCTGGCACACTACAGAGTTCTGGCACACAGGGCTGTAGTTAAGACAAATGTGCCGGCAAAGCATTGGGATCCGGGATCATCTGCCCATATTTCATTGGAGCTTCCTTCTCCTCCAGAGACACCTGCGAAAGTTGTAATGCAGCAAGAGTCGCGGAAATCTAAGTACAAAGCCTTCGAAGCGCCTGGAATCTTTGATACGCAGAGATGTCGAGCACATTGTTCATGTTGCCCTGACCTGTGGGCGCGTTCCGCGGCAAAACGACACCGTGAGGCCTCCAGAGATCAAACTTGCCAGTCCGACTATCCTGCATTCCTTGGCTGATGCAACAATGCAGAACCGCATGTATTCGCCGGTATCAGCAAACTCAGTAAACAAGACTTAGAGTCTTAGAACTTAGAATTGCAGACTGCAGCAACATGTTGTCCTGGCTGAGGAAGCGACTGGGTTGATCCGGCGCAAAGCGCCACTGATCATCCACGATGAACTTGTATTGGTGCACACCTGCGGTCGCCCCGGAAGCTGCGAAGCACCGCAGGGCCGTCGGGCCGTGGGGCAGCCTCGTGGGAGCTCTTGGACCACGGAGAACTCCTGCCTGCAAGGCTTGCGAGGCTTTGGAGGGAAGCCGGGGGCCCTGAAAGGCACGCGGCGCACCCGGAGCGGACCATCGGGATCTGGTCGCGCCAGCCATTGAAGGAGGCAGCCAAAAACACGTTCTGACCTGCCAAGGGCTACCGTGGATTCGCCAGTCCGTGCATTTCGCAAGCCCGGCTGGGTCTTCTGCCGCCGTGTGTCCAAGTGAAGACGACAGGGATGCCTGAGCTCCGAGCCCGGAGCAGCCCGCGCAGCCCCCAGATCAAACTATAGGCATTTCTCAAATCATAGGCTAGAGACGATCGTCTTTCTCGGAGTCTGCAATCGTTAGCGCAGCATCCTGAGAAAGAGACGTGAGAGCACCGCCCGCTGGGTCCAGGCGGGTTCGAGGCTGCGGCCCCTGTTTGCGGTTGGGCACTTTGCAGTGGGGCACTTGGCAAGGCCACACCTCCCGGGCAACCATGCCGCATGCCCCAACATGTGTTCACCCTGTCCAAAATCCCGCCTGATCCCCGGCTGGCCAGAGCCCTCTGCCTGCTTTTGCATCTGTGCGTATCAGCGCTTAGGCCGGAACACTGGAGCCGTGCTTGACGAAGGATGGCAAAGGACAACCCCGCTCGTAGGGTGTGCAGGGTGTAGAGGTGGCGGCAGTCACGGCCGTGGCCTGACTTGTTGATTGCCCATGACGGCGGTTTACCTGGCCAGAGCACCACTTGGATGTTGGACTGCCACAGCGGTGTTGGAATAAGGCATGGACTGCTGACCAGCTGCACGGAAACACATGGCCACTCTAGGGCTCGACATCGCTTATGGTCTGTTCGTGTGAAGATCGGTGCCGGTGTTTACAAGCTTGAGCCATGGGGCCATACCTATCCTCAGATGGAGAGCAAAGTAGCACATGATCATCCGCGAGAATAGCCGAATAGCCCTCTTTAGTTTTCCTTTTGGAATTCCAAAATCCAGCGAAGGCTTCAACTCGCAACCGGCGCCGCGGCAGCCAGAAGGTTCAGCGCAGCTTTGCCTGAAAGGGGGTCGAAGCCTTAGGGCCCAGTGCGAGGAAGGCAAGGCGGCGAGACCCGCGCCATGCATACCGTGGTTGCCGAAGTCTTTGTACCTGCGAACCAAACCAACCGTAATCATGTGCTTCATGCCACTTGCAGAAGGATGGCATTTGGACGCAGATTAAAAAGGTAACAACATGCGGACATGCAGACTCAGACCCAAACACTCGAAAAAGCCCTGCTAGGAAATGCCGAAATTCGTCCACGAGGCACACATTTGACTACCTACAGTAGAGCAAACGAGGTTGTATGACGCACACCCCGTCGTAGCCAATTATCAAGGCTCCCCGGAGATCTCAAGTCTTCCTCCCCCTCTCTGTAGGCTTTATGTTGAATAGCAGTTCTCCTTCAGATCCTTCTGTGCCTGAAGTGTTTGGGGACCTTTACCCGTCTGAGCCCCTGTCCTCTGCAAAATCAGTGGATGTACCCTTAAATTGAGGTATCCGGCATCCGGCAAAAGTGAGGTCCAGAAGTCCGTGCAATTCTCTTCCGGCTTTCTGGGTTATGCTGGCTTGAAACCAGGCTTTTTGGGATCGCTTCGGCGGCTCGGACTGCTTGCGAAAACGAAAACAGAACAAAAAGGTCTCGGGATGTCCGCTCTCGGAATCACCTACATATTCTCGTCATGCGGCGCAGCCACCGTACATGCTAAGCTCAGCGAATATCTAATGACGAGAACATGAACCTGAAACCGAAAATGTAAATCAGATTCCGTACCGTTTCCCTGCAATCCTAGAGTTGCTGGTAGTTCGGAACCTGAAACTCTGAACCAAAACCTCAAACCCCGTTAAAACGCTACGTACACTAAACCTGAAGAGTCTGAGTTTTTGAATGTCTGAGTGTCTGCGACTAAATTACCAGCGACACTATTGCCTTGACGGCGTATTGTGAAAGCGTTTTAGCAGCCTTGAACTCATGTCCGGTCAAGAGGCAGTCTCATGAGTTTAGGTGTGCGGGAGCGATGTCTTTCGCCGGCTGCCGCCGAGCCCCCGATCCGAACACACGGCCACCAGTGAGTATCCTGTGTCAAGTCGCCGAAGGACCAAACTTGTAGCGATGTATCGGATGTCGAAGACTTCGGAGAACATGCAAAGGCCCCCAAAGGCGGATCTTCCCATTGGCCGGGCACTCAGGACTCAGGCACTCACTGTGTAGTCTAGAGTCCTCTAGAGTCTGTGGGACCGCTCTCAAGACTCCACACAACGTTCACGCACTCACATTGCACAAGCCACGCCAAGGCTCTGTTCTGCTCCCCGGGCAACGCCGCAGTCTCTCTCAAAGCCAGGAAGGACGGGTGCAGGTGCGCATGCCGCGCGCGCTGCGCTTGCAGCTTGAGCTTTCGAGTTAGTGACGGAGTTGTGAGCTCTGTGGACACGACACGGGACACAGAGTGCAGAGCGGAAACAACGCTTCCCCTTTCAGCTGCCGAGGTGCGCTGCTCGTAGCCTTTGCACGGTGAACTTCTGCAGCTCCTGAAGCTGCTTGGACCTCCCGAATCGCCGAAGCGCTTCGCATCGCTTCGCATCGCTTCGCGCAGTGCTACTCCGACGCTCAGCCAAGCCACTTCTCGCGTGTCTTGTCCTTTTCCATCAGCGCCTCGAGTCTTCGCAGATTGGGAGAAACTGCTAGGGACCAGAGAGGGACCAGACCATATTGCATGCGACCAGCCCCCAAAGGGCGCGAAGATTTGCACCGTCAAGATATGCCGCTAAGCTGAAATACCTCAGCCGTTCATCCATATGCTCCGCAATGGATGCTCCGCCGGTTCGGTCGGTTCAGTTCAGCCGCCGACTTCCTGCTGGTCTCGAGGTCTCCGGTGGAGTAAAGCAGCTCTGCATATGTCAGGATGTTGTACCTCTAGGGGGCGGTCTCTGCTCTGCGGCGCCGCTGCTCTGCTCTGGCGCTGTGCTGAGCTGCTGAGCTGTGGGCATTGACCGGGGATTGTGGACAATGAGCTCTTCGAAACAGAACACTGCACGCTGCAGCATTCCGGACTGGCAGGACAGAACCACTGCTGGAGAGGCACTTGGGGAGCTCAGGAGCTGAACCTCGACATAGAGCTCGCCGAGCTCATGCCACACCTGTCCCCCGCGGTCTCACGTTGCAACACGTGAGACCCAGCCCACGGCTCCTCGGAGTCCGTGCTGAAGGTCTCGAGGTAAGTGTTGATCGACTCGATGGCCTCTGCAGGCTGAGGCCGCCGTGATGCTGTCACTGGCACATCCCACATCCCTTCTCAAAACAACCGCCGCGGGGTTCCTCAGGGACTTTGCCGCTCTGCTTGTACCTCGAGCCGGAAGCATGCGAAATGAAGCCAGCCGGGCCGCAGAGACTTGGGGCTCCACATAGCGATGAGGCGCTTGTGAGTCACAGTATCCTGACAAAGAAGGCAGCAAGGTGCATGCACTGCGCATGCGGATGCATGCGGCAGGCAGCCGGCAGCCTCAGGCTTAGCGGCCAGGATCTTCTGATAGATCTTCTCGGCCTTGGATTCACATCTGCACCGCGGCGCACTATCACTTCTACAATGCTCTTCGCCTCCTTCCAGTCTGCCAAGCTTTCCTTCTCAATACCTACTCGAAGCGAGCATCCTGTAGCTGGAAGGCTTTCGCTTGCCCAGCCTTTCAAACGCTCTACCCGCAAGGAAGAGGGAAACTTCTTGGTCAACTCTTTCAGGCAGTAGTCCTGCAAAGCTGCTGTTTGGTTGTTATAACTTCTATCACAGCTGCCGGCTGCCAGCTACCAGTCCCGCCATTGGTCGCAACCGAGCTCGGCAGCTGCGAGAAACGTCTGCTCCATCACCTCGCAAAAAAGACGGAATTGTAGGCAAGGGACGAAGATCGGCTCGGCTCTGAGTTCAAGGCGGTCCAAACTTCGTTGCCCAGCGATCGCACGCTCCCCTTCAAGAGCCGAGCACCTCTGTCCCCAGCACGTTGCGCTCTCTCTGTCGGAATCTCATGCGCAATGCACGCGACTGCTATGTCGCTGTGCTCCTGGCCGTGGAGCAAAACGAGCTCGGGCTGGTGGATTTTGTGTGTTCTGGCACGTCGAAGTCCACTGAATACACCTATCCCCCCGGATCCCAGGTGCCACCAGTGCCTCATAAACTGGAGGAGCTCTGCTGCCTCGCGCGCACACCGGCCACTTAGCCAGTTCCCTGTTTTTCCATGCATCCGAGGGGCAGAGGTCGCCGACCTCCGCTGTTGCGACATCACTCGCTCCAGAACGCGTCAAAGCACTCACGCGCACGCCCACTGCGGCACCGCTCTAAGCCGCATACCCACCTTGCGCTTTAGCGATCATGCCTTCGTACCTTGGACGTGACGGCAGCAAACTTGGTGCTTAAGCGCCGCCCTGGGCCGCTGACTGCCCAGGTTCCATGGCATGGCCCATTGCGATGGCCATGCCGCGTCCGATGTTTCCCGGACGCCAGTGTTCTTCTCGAGTTCTCTCAGAGAACCCACACGTGCCGAATTGACTCCCCTTATCCTCCTGAGCCAAGCATCTGGCGACTGTTTCAATGTTTGTCGCTTGGCATATGGGGTCAGTAGGGCGAGCGGCCTTGGTGAGTCATGATTTTCCAGGCGTCAGACACTCTACCGGTGTTTAGTTGAGTTCTACCCACTACGAATACTGAATCCGGACTTTGTTGGGTTCGTTCGTCCACTTTAAATTCTGTACGAAGGCTCTTCAGCTCTGGCAATTTGGATTGTGTTTCCAAGCTGAATGGAATCCTGCTGTACATGATCAGCTCGACACTTTGCAGTGTTGTTTTGAGCTGCGCCAGACGACCACAAGATTTCATCATCAATTTCATTCGTTGAATCGTCTTCAATACGCTTGAACCACTTCGTTGTAATTTTGGCTCGAATGGCAACCATAATGCAACTATAAGGCCTAAGATCACTTGACAAAGTAACCAGTGTTTCCGCGCCGAAGGCTCGCTTGGCGCTTGTTCATCGAAGCGCGACGAGCGAAGAAGGGATCAGAATACCCGAGGAGCACAATACACAAGTCCAGCCAGGAGCACCTCCGTAGTGGACTCAGATAAAACGCAGGTATGTGCGGAGAGTCTCCAGATTCGCGCGAGCCGTCAAGCAGGGCAACCATGCGGGATCGTTGTACGCGGAGCCAGACAGGGGCGAAAGACCCAATTAACAAGAGAGAGCCTCGACAATCATGCGCCCTTGTGCCATGAAAAGCGGGCAGTGTCTGCACAGCTTCTTAAGGCTGAGTTCTCTTCTGAGGCTCCCTCCTCAGAGGCACTAGCTGAGTCGTCCGAGGTTGTTTCGGGTTTGGTTGTAAAGGCCGGCGTTGAGCAGCCGCAGCCTCCTTTGCAACCTAGGAGACAGTAAGTCCTCACGAAAACTCGGGGCAGAGCAATCTCCATCAAACAGACAAAATGTGGCAACGCTTAGGCTCCCGTAAAGCCTGCGGCTGATACGATCTTGGTTAAACCGTTGATCCCAGACAATGCCCCTTCTTCGTTACCTAATCAAGCCACCGTTTACAGGCAGCGGACCCGTCTGTTGATGCAATGCATTGCGGCATTGCTGGGCTGTTGGCGTGCATATGCGTGCATCCACGGTCCCGCATGCCCCGCCCATGCTGCACCTTCTCTCCACTCCGCCTTCCTGTTGCGCCGGCTCCATCGCGTCGTCCGGGCGGGCCATTCTCTCTCAGCCGGCACTGGCTGCTGCGCCTTTGCTGTCACCTTTGCAAGGGTGTCCAGCAACTCGATGAGTTCAGTTTGAGAGCTTATGTATCTCGGACACACGCAGACTCTTGGCTGCGCGGGGCGGTCGGTCGGTGTAGGGTTTTTGTAGTCCTGGCACGTCGTGGCCACATCACGAAAATGTAGTCGGGCTCGGGCTTGCCAGCAGGTTTGCGCGCAGGGAGGTCCGAGGGCCATTCCGAAGTCCTTAGTCGATTTGCAGGCGGAAGAAGTTGGATGTTTTGATAGGATGAATCTCCCGAGAGAAATGCGGCCTTGATATCGGTAGCCGTAGGCAGCGCAGAGACTCAGAATGGGGTTTGGAGCCAAGAGAGCCAGAGGTGATAAGTTCCACTAGCATCGACCCGGTTGAGGAAGTTGGGTGGTCTCCACTTTCCTACAACTTTGGCCAAGTCGCAAAGATGGGTTTGGAAACGTGAACCCCTCCGCCTGGTCAACTGCTCAGACCGTCGCGATCGACAGGAGTTGCCATTAGGTTGCCGAGTCTACTCCTGTGACATATCGGCGTCATTCCTCTGCTACTCTACCCAACCTCTTTCTTTCAGTGGTTAGGTCAGGCCTGAATTTGTTTGGCCCGGGAACCAACGGGAGAGCGATAAGCAGTGAAGCAACTACGTTGTACACCGCAGCCCTAAAGGGGCTCCATGACAACACGTACCGTACACTTGTAAATCGTCAATGTCAGGAATTCGTCACGGCAGCAGTACCGCCGGCTGCAGTCCTCTCGAAGTAGCTAGCTGTAGATCGACGAGCACATGTTTTGTTTAAACTGGGCCCCTCGTACGCATGCGAGGGGGTCACTGCTGAGCAAAGGAGACGCCTCGGCTCCTCATCGAAATTTCTGTTGACGCGCCAGAGAAGTAGGGTCTGTTTTGGGCGATGTGGCATGGCGAGATCACGGAATGTTTGGAAGGTCTAGAGCGCGATGGACCGTGGCTTTGTCCGAAACTACGCTACATGAGAAGAGCAGCGGCTGCGATTCAAGAAGAAGCCTGGCCCTGTCACCAGAGCCTGGGCACTCTTCACGAATCGAGGCTGCAACTCGTAGCCTGGCGGGGCGATCATTGTCGGACGGCTGACCAAAGCCGCTCAATTGCTCCAGCGCAGCCGAGCAGCCGGGATAAATGATGATATCAAGTGTGCTTGGGGGTTACCATTGCCAGGTGGATTATCGGCTGGTGTGATCGCAGCAAAATAAAGTGCAAAGCAAGGACCCCAAGCCCCAAGCCAATAGTTGAGCAGCGCTATTCATGAAGTGTGTCTGCAGGTTTGCGAGCGCTGCTATGGACGAGGTTCATCAGTAGCGGCGTTCGCGAACCATCAAGATGAAATCTTCAGCGCGGCTTCCGGAGGCCAGTCAGGCTATGTACAAGGAAGCGACGCCTTTGCAAAGTCATTTCCGGTTCACTTCTGCTCATGCCCAACGCAGACCAACGGACTGAGCAAGGTGCATCGATGATAATATGAATCATCGCTGTTAGACGAGTGTGTTAATGCCTCTTCTATGTTCAACTTTGACTCCCTGAAGCCGAGAAGCGTCTTCGGGCCCACAGTGTGCCGGGCGGCTGCGTGCATTGCTGACACCACTTCCCACGTCAATCACTCGCGTCTGGGCAGGCTCCTTTCAAGCGGCCGAGTTTCCTTTGGGGTTGGGAGTTGGGGCTTTAGTCGGTGTGTCACGTCCTCTTCCGGAAGCAGGCCTGCATTTTGGCAGACCGTGCCGGCATGAGGTATCTCCTTCTTGGGTCCTCTGTGTGTGTGCCAAAAGCTAAAGCTACCCTGCGCATTCTGCACATAAGACGCTCTTGGCTTCTCCTGGAAGAACTTTGCTGGAAGACGGCTTCTGCCTATCAGATAGCGCTTGGCTAAGATTCTGACAACTACTGTCTTTGCCCCTATCCGGCTTCGAGAGCGACAAGGACACCGAGGAGATCGTCTTCACCGAGAAGATGCGCTTGGACCTCCGGAGTAACAGCTGAGCAGCTGCAGGTAGCGGTGTGCATCACGGTGCACAAGACTTCGACTTGGATGCAACAAATCCATATGATCCAGTGGATCCAGGTGCGTACAGTAAGAATGGATCTCTTCGACGAACGAGTTACGAGAAGAGATGCATTCAGCAAAAACAAAAACCCGCGGAAGTCGCAGAGCGAAGAAAAAGACGAATTCGCCCGGCTGAAACCGAACCGCCCGGTTCCTTCCGTCTGTGACGCAGCGGGGTTCCCGCTTGCAAAAGCTCCGGAGCTCCCGCGATCAAAGTCTTTCCTGACTCTGCTCTTCGGATCCCCCAAACTCCCCCGAAGGGCTTCAATATAGTTCGTATTCGTGGGCTGGGCTCCTGTGTTTCCACAATCGCGTATTCGTCATCCCAGCGAGACGAGACATGCAGAAAGGCAGGTTGCGTCCCTGAAGACCTCCCGACCTCCCGGCATCCGCAGCATAAGGAAATGCTCCCCCCCCTTCTCGGGGATGTCTGCACAGGGCACCTCCCGGTAAGGCGGCTTCCAACCAGATCACCCTGCTCGAACTCGCGGTCCTTGAGCGCTGGAAGGCCAAACAAAAGGGGAGACGTGCTTCAGAGCAGCTCTGAGCCACGAACGCAGAACTCCTGCCCGTGTTCATCGACGAAGGTGCCGATGCCCTGCGGCTGATCCTGGGGCCCCGAACGGCAGAGTGTGGGAGACGCGGCAACAAAAGGCTCATCTGCCCCGCCTCTTCCCACTCTCCTTCATAGTAACTCAGAGTGTCCTCAGTGTCTCGTGACAGGATTACCTCACAATCTGTTTGGGGCAAAGGTGCCTTGCTTCGAGCATACTCAAACCTGCCCTTGCCCTCCCGAAGACCGTTCCTTGGCTGCGTCACGTGCTCTGCACGTGCAGAGGTCCCGCTGTAGCATGATCTGAGATGATCACACGAACTGGCCGCGGTACACGCCATCGCTGCAATGCAGCTCGCCCTCACCATGCATCTCGTCTGCCTGTGGCTTCTCGTGAAACCGAACGGAAACCGACTGGAACGCTCCCACTCCTCCCAGTGGCCGCAGTAGAGGAAGGTGGAATCGCCATCCGAGTCTCAGCGAAGAACAGAAAGGCGGAAGAGAGGCTTAGGCGGCTGGAGGCTTCTGCTTGGCTCCCGGGCCCTGGTGCCACAAAGAGCCTTTGCCGTCTCGGCAGCCGTCGCAGACCTTGCCCTTGTAACGATGTCCTCATGCCGTAGCTCTCCCTCTCAGAGGCTGTCAAATCCTGGCCGGACCTGAAGGGTACAGGATGTCGGCGTAGCCCGTGCCCGGCTCGTCGTTCTTCCACGGGCCCGTGTAGATGGGGGCTCAGCGACGACTTCTAAAACCTCTGACCTGTGATCTGTGATTGGCCGAGGGCACGGCTGCCATCTTGGGTCCTGTGCGGTGGTCGCACAGGATCCAAAAACACGCGAATTGGAATTGGCCTGTAGTGTCCATGTCCATGGCGACGGTTCTTCTCGAACTTGCCCCTGCAAAGGAGAACACCCAACAGAGCCGAGAGCGGGCCTCTTGCATCGCCTGTAGACGGTGCCATCCGTGAAGATCATCTGCCAAGGAATCAGCACCCGACTCCGCTCCAGTGACCGCCTTGCTCTTTCTTTTTCGCCAGCTTTAGCGCTGAGCGCGTCGATTGCAAGCCTTCGCGTTCGCCCCCACAGGCAGACGACTCGGGTCGGGAGCTCAGCCCCGCAAGCGAATCAGCGCACTAAGAACAAATGTGGGACTTAAAGCCTCTGGCAACCCCCGGGCCAGGACGGGTCCATTCTCCGCCGGGGGGGGCCACGTTTGCTCAAAAAAACCAAAGCAAACTTAAAGGGGTTTAGGGAGGAGGGAGGCCACCAGGCCAGGCCGGAGGGCGATGCCAAGGCCCCCCCCCCAGCGCCCCGGCCGGGGACTTGAAGCCGGAGGAGCTTGGGAGGCGGGGAGCTTGAGGGGGGGCGCGGTGAGTTGAGGCGTTCGGTTGAGGAGTTCGACGCTTCAAAGCGACCAAAAATGGAGCAAACAGTGAAAAGCTCTGCGCGCGCTGAAGCGCCGCGTCTCGGCCTTTTAGCCCAGCTGCATTCAAAGCCATGGCTATATTCAGAATGCTCTCTCTCCTTTGTTTCACACGGCACGGCGAGATTCGATCAGGAGAGAAACTCTCTCAGTGTGATGTTTCTTGCCGCAGGCATTTGAATGACAAGCTTGCCGCGCACATGATGAGCCGCCTGGGTGTCCAAATCGCAGGGCCCAACGCTATTTTGAAGAAGACAACTTGAGCTTTGGCACTCTGCTTAGCACCTTCCTCCAAGGGGCCGAAACGTCAAAAGCCGCAAGGATGTCTGCCAGCTCGAAGGTCTGGACCTCCGGCATTCGCAAGTGCCCGGCGTCCACCAAATCTCTCAGCTCATCAAGGAGCCTCAGCCAACGAGGAAAACTTGAGCGGCTCGCGTCATAAACCACGACTGTCTCAGACCAAGAAGCTCAAAGTTCTGAAGATTTGTTGCTGAGTTGATAAAAGTGGAGCTCTTGATGTCGGCTCGTGGCTTTTGAGGGAGGGCCCCGGCGATGGTGACGAAGTAGCCTCCTCGACATCACGGCTGAAGTGGATTCTCACCTCTCAGCACAGCCCAATTGCACCGTTGAGCTCCTTGACGCAGCAAAGCCATCGCCCTGTCCCCGGTTCCAGCTTCGCCCACCGTGTCATAAACGACATCCACGGTCCCGTTAGACAGGACCTGAAAGAGCCAACAAGCCCGAGTGACCGGACCAGGCTCAAACTTTCCGGATGCGCAATTTTCAAACATCACTTCGACTCTTCGACATTAATTCACTGCTTGACGCAAGCAGTGCGGCGCCTCCCACCAGTTTTGCGACCTGTAGTCGATAACGCGATCTGCTCCCAATCGTCGCACATATGCTTCGTTCGCCACAGACGTGGTAGTGATGATCGTGGCGGCGCCCCATGCCTGCAATGCTGCAATTGCGAACATGCCAACAAGCTTGCGGCTGCGATAAGATCACGCTACAACTTGTCTTCCCGTCCCCTCCCGTCCCGTTTCGCAGGACACCCAACTCCGTAGCCGCTGCAGGCACTCAGGCACTCACAAACAAGCGAAATGCACAACTCCATGTCGCAACGCTCTGGACAAGGTCTGGAATGACTCTGCCATGTTTATGAAAACGTAAATGCACGGTGCAGATTGGAAACTGCCCGAGATGCATGATGTTGAAGCGCTGATTGTTGTCCCTGCTTAAGATTTTACTACGCTGACAACACGAATTTAAGCAATTAATTATGTAATTGAAAGTGTTGAACCACGCTCTAAACAAAAAGCATGCATCCCGCAGTACCTTGGCCAGCTGTATCCCTGTGCTGCCACAGCCGCCACTGCCACCCAGGATTAAGACCGTCACGTCTCGCCCATACGGCGCGCCACCATACCATTTCAGGGCCTTGTAGGACGTCAAAGACACCTCAGCCGGTGACGGGAATGGCAATAGCATTCTGCACATTCCGTTCCGTGACGTTTGGCCTTTGGCAGCGCCACAGCTTCCCAAACCTGGGTAAGACCGCGGCTGCAAGAGGCCTTCCGGCTGCCGGGCTGCTGGGCTTTGGGCCGAGAGGGTTGTTGGCATTCGGCCCAGCTGCGACTCCAGAGCCACGGCCTCCCCAAGAGACAGCTGACAGCGTCTTAGTCTTAGCTTTTTGCGAAACTTGGGACCCTGCAAAAGGCGCGAAGGCACCATTCCTTAGAAGTCGGTAACGACACCAAAGTCAAAGCCTGGCACTTCAGCCAAAGCTCTCCTTGCCCTTTCCACTTGATGTTTGAACAACGGCTCCGATGTCGGCCCAAACACGGTCCTCAGGCGGCAGCTAGACATCGCAGTGCAGAGGCAAGAACTCGCCAAGGGTGCAATTAAGAGGTCACTAAGGTCAGGCACACGCAGGCATGTATGGCACAGTCGTACGGGTAGAATGTTGCTAGCTCCAAGTCGCGCTGGGATGCTAGATTCAGGCACAATCTGTGACATGAATGCTTGACACCATCGGTCAACTAACTAGAGCGGAATTTGGACGTCCTATGTGTCGTCCCCAAGGTTGTGGCTCCTGTAGATCCGCCGAATGACGGAGCGCAGTTCGTGCTCACATGGGGGCCAGGTTTCTTCTTTGGGTGCTCACTGTTCTCGCATCCATCATTGGAAGCATGTGCTCTCTTTTTGGGGCAAGCCGGGGAAGAACTCCCGGCAGCCGCCGTCTAAAAGCCGCGGTACTCCCACAGCTAGGCGTCCGCAGCTTGGCTGAACAGCCTCCACCACTGCCACGACATCGGAACCCATCACCTGCAAAGGGCGATCAAGAGCGCAGGCCTCGCTGCAAGGCGCACAGCGCCGGTGGCCTGTGGGAAGGGCCCGGCTGCCGTCCGGTCAGCCGGGTTCACGCTGCTGCCCAAGACCTGCAGCAACACCTCGCAGCCTTTGCAGAACGAGTCTTTGGAAGACTGGTATTGAGTCTAGAGATGTCTTGAGTGTCTACAGATCAACTGGCCGATTAGGGGTCAGGCTGTCTGGCAGGCCATGGAATTTTCGCCGAAGATCCCCGACAGTGGGCACTGCAGTCTCGGTAAGGCTGTATTGTGTAGGGCTGGTCGCCTCACAGGACGTCTCTCAAAGACACCGTGCGTCATCATGCAAAACCCGATTTGGCTCCATTGTCCCATAAACTAAACCTGAGGGCCGCACATGAAGGGTCTGGGATCGAGAAGAAAGAAGATCAGCATAGCCTATAGCCCTGGACCCAGAAACCCAAGGCTTTGGCCCCAATGAGCGTCGGGAAAATTGAGGCAGATGCTTTCGATGGGAAGGTTGCCTTCCACAGTGACGTTGCTTTCTACGACCA